>JAJAGP010000142.1:16929-203334 GCA_025084515.1 Ancistrus triradiatus | reverse complement strand
AAGACCAAAGAGGAGTTATTTGGTTGTGGTAAATGAAGATATGCAGGGGGTTGGGGTGAAAGTAGAGGACGTGGAGGACAGGCTGAGGTGGAAACGTTTAACTCGCTGTGGTGACCCCTGATAAAGGGAGAAGCCGAAAGAAGAAGAAGAAGAAGTGTTGCAGTGCTGCTCAGCGAACAAGGATAAAATCGACATTTTACCGCTGTGATTTTCATGGGACATGGCAACATTTTCCTGGGGCACATGTCTGATGACACCCCTGTTGAAGGCATAAAAGTACGCTTCCCAGCTAAATGACATGCGTAATATTTCCCATACTAGTGGCCTTCATAACTGCACCAATCCTGTTGGTTAGGATTTGATCAGTCTTTTTTTTAATTGACTCAGAGTTTGTTGTTGGTACCTGCTTCGACATTTCACCTGTTGTTCTAAATAACCGAAATATGTTTTGTATAGGATTGAGCTCTGCTGATTTTGCTGGCCAGTCAATGTTTTCCAGATTCATAGCCTCCCTTGAAGTAATGCTCAAAACTGACAAACACGTACCACTGTGCCATCCTTCCTCTGACACGTCACACACTCTATGTCTATAGATACTGCTTTTAAATGTTCTGCACACACGATAGATTACAAATGACTGATGTACTATTTGTACCAGATTAAAGAGAAAACAGTGCATTTGCCGAACGCCAATATTTTTAATAATACTCTTTTTTTTAAAAAAGAGACACACAGCAAGGAATTTGAAAACTTTTTTTATTTGTTATCTTCAGCCTTAAGGCAAAAAAGTTGAAATCATTATAAGGGTCCTCTCATGTCATCATTCACCATAAATAAATACTTATCTTTCCTCGCAACCATTTAAATAAATATTTGTGACTTGTCGCTGTAATATCGGTAACAGAAGAAACTGTGTAAAATGTATATATATTTCTTATATATAATATATTCATTTGTATAGATTTCTCCTTTAATTCTCTCACGACTTTCAAGATACCAGCTGTACCAAAGCAATACTTGTGAATACAACGAGGGGTACTTTTAGTGGTTAACTTGGAGATTGCTGTCAGCACAATTAGGCATTCCGGTAAAATGCTTGTACCTATACACTGCACCCATCCCTACAGTATGACCCCTCCTTGGAGAGATTGTCTCTTAGCAATTAACCATGGAGGAGAGGTACCTCGTCACGGTTTCACATTGTGAAGATGTCATGGGGGATTTTGGCCTTTTCTTTTTTTTTTTTTGCCTCGTAGAACTTTTGTTTTAAGGTGCTCATTTAAAGGGGATTCTGAATGTTTAAAGGTGAAACTGAATTACCTGAAACTTGATAACTGCATACACCCAAAGACTACTGCAGGTATACGAGAGTGCCATTTTTAAAAGAATAATGTGTTTCAGAGGAATTATGTATAAAGGAGTTTCTGCACCTCAAAACTGAGCACTCACTTTGGGAATGGTTTTTCCCAAACCTCACACTCTTACCTTACAAAGTTATTGACTCCTATTAGTATAAACACAGGGTAATGAGTGCTGAATTTACTCAAAGTTTTAGCCAAAACGTTTCATGGAGGACCATGAGGAAATTCAAGAAAGGGGCATATGTGGTCCTAAAGGCTTGCAGTTTTGCAACAGTGAAATTATATGACCCAATTACACAGTAATTATTAATAGATCATTATAGGCCGATCATAGCACTGTAATGTAAAACAAATGTTAACCACAAAGGACCTCTCCCCCATAACAAATAGCCAGCTTCAAAGTTAGTTTAAGTGTTAGCTAGGCCTCTGATTTAAAGTTATGTTTCTATGTCCAATGGTAATAGAAAATAATGGTAACAATAAGAACCAGATTAAACCAAATATAATAAAAAATAGAAATACAATAACAACCCTACATACATACAAAAATAGAGCAAAGGAACTCTAACAACAAGGAGCAGTGTGCATATAAGGGGGAAAACACACACTTGAAACAGACTTGATTTCATTTCTCGTCCCATTTCTGGATATCAGTGCATCTGTTTCACCTTGTCCCAAGTGTGGTTCTCTGATTCGTTCTGGTCAGGCGATTGAGCGCCTGTCTCGTGAATTCCCTCTTCCTGTGTGATGACACCAAGGCAAGCTATTCTATGCCCTCACTTCTTGCTAGTCATAGACACAGTAGTGGCTTAGGAGCCAGTCATTGAAGTCCAAAGTGCTTAGAAATATATGGCTATGGTGTAAATAGGGCATCCCCACTACTCAGTTCTCTGCTGTTCAAGGATAATTGTGATGTTCTCTGAAGCTCCCGTACTGTGGACTTAAGTGGTCCTGCACATGATCTTGCAATTCTTAAGAGTTCTCCGAGTAATGGCGTAACATGTTGTCTTGAAAGCAGGTGATGAAACAGGACTGGAGTCTTATAGTCCATGATGAGGCGCTGTTTTGGGAATGTATGATGACTAAACTGCATTTGGTCCCATAGCACAGTTGGAGATAGCACAGGACAAGAATTTGACTACTGGAATCAGAAAGAGCAGCAGGCAAGGGGGGAGGTGGAATGGTGAGGACACGAGAACGCTTGGGAGAGGCTGGCGTCAGGCTGCCCTGGGCTGGAAACCTGACCAGACACTTTGTCTTTCAGAGCAGCTTCTCTAAAAATAAAAAAGGAATGCTTCTGCTGACAGCATACACAGGCCTGAGACTGCACACGCATGCACATACACCTTACGTGTCTTTCACGCGCATCCGCATGCACACACACAAGCACACCCATTCTCTCTCGCTCAGGTGCATCCATTCGAATCCACTCATGCCCACTGTCTATCTTGTGGCATCTCTCATACACCGTTCCTGAATGAGCTTTATCTGCCTCTAATGGTCCCATTTGGTGTCTGAAATGGTTTGTACTCATACAGTCAATGTTTTTGGTTTGGGCTCTTTGTCCCCTCTGATCGGTTTCTTGTTCCACACAAGATCGAATGTTAGCCGCCTTGCATACAGATTGTCCATGCGGTATATGGCTGAGGAGGGGTTTCAGGCACAGGGCCTTCTCGGTTGACTCAGTATCGACCACCACAACTTCTCTGCCTGGAAGATACATTTACTCAACACAGCACCGGAATTTGTTCTGATAGCTTACTCCTTGTACAATTTGCATATGGATTCTGTTATGTTGTTTTTTTTTTTACTCAGGAAAGTCAAATAAATAAATAAATAGATAAAGTTTTTTCAATTAAGACGTTTCAATTCTTGCACTTGAAGCAGCTAGGCCTAATTGACTGGTTGCAGATCAGCAAGTTTAGCAGAACTGTTCATGATCAGAAACGTGTCCTCAGGAATGCAAAAGGGACAACGCGGTAGCGGCATCAGGGCATCTCGGTGTCATACAGGTTTATCCAAAGTCTTGCGGAAAGGTGCGGGGTTGGAAGCAGAGATCTTGCGGCACACCGTGTTGGTGTTGCTGCAGCGGCAACCAGGACGTGTAGCGCGGTCATAACTACGCTGGCACAGATTGAGGCACAGCTTGGCAGGAGGATAGCAGCACAAGCAGGGCAGGCAGAGAGAAAGAAGAGCCATAGTGCTCCATCGGGAGCAGGCATGAGCCGGAGCACAGGAGCATGGTCGGTCGGCACAGTTGTCCTCGTCATCCGCCGAACAGTGGTAGAACAGACCCTTCACGCAGCACAAGCAAGTGCCATACTCCACAGCATTTTCAGCTGAGCACAGACATCGCTGGCCGCAGGCCCAGCAGGAGGGCAAGCTTCGAGGGGCACAACACTCCTGGCACTTGCAGCGACTGCAGCGCTCACAGATGAACAGATGTAAGCCTAAATCCTCTCCTTCAGCCAAACCTTTACTTAACGAGTCTGGTTTCAGGTCGCCCTTTGGCTGAGAACGCACCACTGTGGAAAAGCCCGAATTGGAGGATGTAAATCCCGAAAGAAGTCTCTGGTCCGAAGCAGCACTGCCACGGGACATCGAGCTGATGGTACTAGATCGACTCAGGTGCGCCAGGTGGCCATGGTGCTGTTGGCTCTGACTGCGAGGAATATGAGGATGCCGTTCATCGTGTGTATAGAAAACACCCACCTGAGAGGCTGGGTCTAGAGTCACTGGGCGTTCCACATAGTCATTGTTGGCCCTTATCGCACGGATTTGGTCTATGGACAGCACAGAGACCTGCTGGAGGTCCAAGGGATCATGATCCATCCTGAGAGGAGGTGCTGAGTCCATAACGTCACTGGGACCACTAGGGTAATGGCTTGAATAAAAGGCTCACAACTATCAGGGCACATCAGATAAACCTGAAAGACAAAAAAAAGACACAGTTAAAGGGGACATATTAGGGAAAACCTGTGCACACACTTTTGAGTATGATTTTGAGTTTCACCAACCAGCAAACTGTGAAATCAGACAACCAAGTCATGTCTTTCTGGGTATTCTAGGTCCAAAAACATGGGAGTCAACAATAGATTTGGCTCCGTTTCATACATCACAATCTGGTTCTCCAGAATTATGTCTGAATAACCTCCCTATCTGAATAACTCCACCCACAGTTTGAGAACTACATTTGCACTGGATATGCTGGTATTATGCTGAAGTTCTAAGCATGGAAACTACTGTGTTGTTGGCTGCATAGAACAACACATATTGGTACATCAGCCCCTAGCTTCAGTGGACAGTCACTTGTTGGTGTGCGCTAAACCAGTCTAAGATAACTTTTTAGGTCAAAACAGCTTGTAAGTAGTTCCACTATTTTATGACCATAGTGGTTAAATACTATCTATAAAATATCTACAGTCATGTTGTACTCAGGTCTGGTCTCTGTCTCGTCTCGTCTTAACCTCATTTGGACTCATTTGTCTCAGGGTCAAGCTAAGGTGGACTCGGAAATTGTTGTCAAGACCAGTTGAGTCCAATGCGTCTGTCTAGTTAGAGTTAACGATAGTTATAAACTGAACTCCTTTTCTATCATTAGTAAATATCAGTAATCCATTCAAACAGAATACATCAGGGCTTTCTCTAAAGGCCTGTATAAAATCTGCACTCAGTTTGGCTAACAGGGAAACAAAAGTTGTTCTTCTTACTGCTCTTCTTGTTCAGTATCCAATCAATTGCAAGTATGCATTTTTGCCCACTCGCTTTACTTTACCATGTCTGCAAAATGTAGGATTATACTCTTCGGTTATGTGAAGCACCATGAATTCTTATGCAGGACTTCACTAAAGAAGACACATTCAATTAAAGGTAAATTTAGAAATCAAATTTATTATATATAAAGAAATGTTTTTCTTGTATGATGAAAAAAAACTTGTCTTGGTCTCGACCAATCTAGGTCTCGATCTTGATTCAGACTTCACTACTAAAAGTCTTGGACTTGACTTGGGCTTGGCTCTAGTGGCCTTGACTACAACACTAGTCTACAGTTTTTATATTTATAGAACTGAATGCGTATGAGTATGTTCCAAGAAGAGTTGATTCCATGATTCTATGAGAGCTAGAAGTCTTCTTAAATGCATCTTCTTAAATTAGTCTCTATAAATTAGTACTCTATAAAGTTTTAAGTTTTGTTTGAAGCTTATTATATCATTTAACAAGTACAGCAACTATTTCTGATGTACGTCATGATCACTGAGGGAGTGTGCTGAGCAGTGACTCGTTATCATGCACTCAAACTGACCATTCTCAAAAGGACATCCTAAACAGGGTGAAAGGTATGCAGTCCTTCCCGATCCTTGTAGTATTTTGATTGAAGCATGTCACAGACATTAAGACCCCGGGGAACTGTGTAAACTTATGGTAAAGGGGTAAAATATGTTACCTTTAATATTTTCATACCAATATATAATTCAGTTCTTATCAAAAAGTTTAAGCATTTGGTATTAGAGAAACGGGAGAAACTGTGTACACATAACCCCATTCGTACCACTTAGGTATTCTACAAGTGAGCCTATTGCTATTATTAGTCGCAGAGGATGGAGTTAAAGATATTGACTTTACACTATAATTTAGCATCTGGTGAGCACAGCTGTTGACACAAGGGAAAGAGAATCAGCAGCGAAACTGACAGCAATGAATTGTGGGAAGCAGGGGAAACCAAAAAACATAGTGTCAGTGTCCAGAGGCATCTTTTCCCCCAGCTGCTCAGAGGAATTCAAAAAGCCCCTCCTTGTAACTTTTCTTTTGTTATGGCTTATCCTCCATAAACAGGAACAAGACGGTTAATGGAATGTACATAGAAAACATCAGCATCCTGGAATTGACAAACATGCTACTTGTATTATTCAATGTCACACCCCAGCAGAAATTTGGATCGCATTAGAGTTTAGTGCATAGGCTACACAATTCAAAATAAACTAACTGCATAAATCTGATAAACACTGGACTGTCTGGGCTCCGCTACATACCCTTTGGGTTGCACAACAGACCCATTAGTATGAACAAAGGAGGTCAGTGTTCGCAAAAAGAGTGATCGGGGATGAACACAGAAGTATTTTAAAGTAGGACTGATGAAGAGATTAAACAGAAGAGGAGAGCCGTGCCTGACATAACCAGGAACGGAAATCCATACACAAGGGCATCAATTAGAGGAAGCAGTGTCTGCTCCCAGTCTGCCAAGTATCCGGGGCACAGTCAGCTGAATTCCTGGCAAGAGCCTTGGATGCTGTCACAAAAAGGTAAGATAGCATCCATCCTCTGCCCCCACCACTCGCCCATATAGTCAAGATAAGAAGGTCCAGGTCGGAAGTACAAAATGCATTTTCAAATTACACAGAGGAGGAAAGAGAAGTCCTGGAGAATAATTACATCAAATCCTGCAGAGAGCTGCAGTCAGAGCCTATCACTCCATCTAATTGTTTAGAGGGGCCTGCTGTTCATTTCCATGAGCTCATTATTTGGGGCCTGATTTCACAAACAACACTGGACTTCTAGCCAACCGCACATCTGTGAACAAGCCAGAGAGGAAGTTTTGGGTTTGCTCATCTGTGTCATGTCAGGCACTTTTAGACTGCATATTTGTGACAGCATTTGCACATGTCTTCTCCATGTGTTTTTCCTCAACTGTGTCAGCACTTGGGAGCATTTATCACTTGAGGCTACATTTAAGTTTACTTTAAACTTTCCGCTGACTTACACTGCTTTTCTTAACAAATGGATCTATAGTCTAAAGCAACATTGTGGGTAAATATGACTGATGTTCTAGGAGCTCACAAATAGTGAAAGAATCAAACTGTGTTATTTTGGAGAGAGACAAGTTGTCATGTTATTCCACTTTTAGGGGATATGCTACACTTGATGTGCGTTGTATGAAAAAACACAGTATTTCCAGGCCAAAACTTTTACTAATGTCTTCCCCCACCGTTTCCTCGATTTTGGAAATGAGTGTAGCTCACATAGTACCATAGCTGAACCACAAACTGTCCCCACCCAACAAAGATACAGATTTTGTCTGAATTGCCAGGGTGCCAGGATCAATAAGCCACTCTCCAGCAATAGTGCAGACGAGGTGCTGACATAAGAAAGACCAATGAACCCCCTCCCCAACCCGTGGAAAGAGCACTCTGTTACTCCTTGCCCTGTCCCACACCACTGGTAAGCTCCACATCCTCCAGACCGCATACCAGGATGAGGTTATGCTATGCGAGTATCGTGTCCGAACACTGACAAAAGCTGAAAGGACTGAAAAACTGACCCTGCCTAAGTTGCCTGACTGTTGCTGACTTCAGGCAGCATCACTGCGTAGGCTAGAAAAAGTTTATTCACCCCTGGACATCATCAGAAAAGCAAACCACTTGCTCTTTAACAGTGTGTGCTGAGCTATTGATTGCTGAGCTCAGATTACATCCTCTCAATCTCTGACCACGACCTCTAAAAGAACTCCTATTCAATGAGGTGAGACATCACAGGAAATAGACTCAGGTTATGGAAAGGTATACTTTATGGTTGGTCCTGTTATGAGGGCAGTCATGTGTAGGGTCAAATGGAAGCAGTTGCCTGGAGGGTTGGTGTGTAATGTTACTTTAAATCTTTTCTCCAACAGCCAGAAGAGCTGAGGTTATATATTTTTCAGGATCTGTTTCTGCAATCCCACGTTCCGGAAAAGCACAACGTTCTGCTTGGTTAGAGTTGCCTTTCCGTTCTTGCATCTGAAAGGTCCATTTATTAGTCAGATCATGGTGTTATCGTTTGTGAAGCTGCTGCTGCGGAGGACTGCCAAGTCGGCTACATATCAAGCATGTCGACCGGTCAAATGGATCAAATTAGTATCATCCTTGATGGCTGTCATTTTCTACCACTCTCGGTGAAAAGTCACTCACTTTTCTCCTTCATTGTAACATTAGATAGTTCCAGGTTACAATATCGGAACGTCTTGGTGTTCTTCACATCACTGCAAACTATAAATAGGCTGGAACTGGGTGTGACTACCAACCAGTGTAGCTTGAGAACCATTATTCTGCGATGCATACTTTGGCATAAAGCAAATCCTCAATACATCATGAACCCTCAAGCCAGCACCTGTCTCAGGTCAAGACGTCCAGGCAGAGGCACGCCTGAAAATGCACGGGAGCTAAGGGAAAGAAAAAGACAGCTGCACGTGAAGAGATGGAGAGGAAAAGAGAGGCGAGAGAGGGACATGTTTTCGCAGTCCTGCCTGCCATGAGGGGTAACCTGAAGACAGGCCCGTGCGCTCTGGGAGTATCAGTGCTGAGTGAGCTGTGCCTTGCGGCTCTGCCCCAGGGCTCCTTGCTCCCGGTACCTTGCACAAATCCTTGGCCTGGGTAATCCGATCCTGGGCAGGAAGAGGATGAGGAGCGCATATTATTCATAACAATTGCCACACAAGACTGGCTGGGAGTAACTCAAAACCTTGGAACTGGGAGGAGAAGGGAGGTGAACAAGTGAGGGGAAAGGAGCCATCCTGCAGAGGGTCACTGGACAATGTGAAATCATGCAAGTCACTCTGTTAGGGTCTAGTATGGGTTGTTGGTAGGTGAATGAGATGACAGTGTTGTTTAGTCACTGGGGTGGAGGAAGTCTAATCCATTGTACGTCTTCTGATAGACCTGATAACCATACAGCACCTCTACCTGCAATTAAATCTTGCTAGATTATGACGATCTGCCATTTGGTCCATCAATCTTTCAGTTTATGTAGAAAGTTCTGATGAGAGAAATCTAATTGTCAAGTCCTAAATGAAAGCCGATCTGCCAAAACATCAGACTGCCCATGAGTTGTCAGTCAAGCCCTCTGGGGACACAGCAGGATGCATGACAATAAACTCTATGAAATTCCGGATGTGCTGAATCCGACCCCCAGGAAGGACTGAAATAGACATTGCAGACCAGCAAGTTGGGGTTAGAGGGAGAGAGACAGAGGAAGAGAGAGAGAAAGGGAGGGCGATATAGAAAAAAGAGAGCGGCATTATAGAGATGTGTGTTACATTACAAACAAAGAGGACAGATGGAAAGACACACAAAACTACAAACGCAAAATCAAAATATCAACAATGTTTCCCTGATGGAAATAATGTAATACTGCACTCAAAACAGGGCACATTTTCGACTATTCTTTCTCCAGTTAAACTTATACAACTAGAGGACAATAAAACCAGCGTACATTTTACGCAGAGAAAAAAAAAAGATTTTAATTCACAGCTTAGCTCATTCATTTTTCACTTTCTACCCCTTTGCAAGCTCGTTCTCGCTAACTTTGACCCATATAATGCACACTGCCTTATGTACAGCTGTCTAAGGCATCAGAGCATTCCCACTTCACTCGATCCTCTCTTCTAGTCAGTGCCAGCCCAAACTGGCTGTAATGACAGCTCCGACCTTGAGGGCAATCAATGCCACCCGCATGCCTCGAGCCCCACGCATGGGCTGTGTCCGAGTTCCTGGGATCAGGCCACAACATTGAATGAGTTACTCTCAGAGAACTCTCAGACATAAAGAGACAGTCTAGGTGAGATGCATGTAAGGTACTCACCTCTAAATGGAGGGAGATCCATCGCACAGGACAAAAAGTACTTTTGATTTCATTTCGTGCTGTCCCCTTTTCGTCTGGGCCACTTGCTTAGCTTTGTCCCATCGGATGTTGTCTTTTCAGGCGTAGGGGTCCCACACATGCAAGGCAATCCTCTTTTCTCAGTACTTAATCATTCCCTGAGTGTGCACTGAGAGTCTTGAGTGGAGGAAAAATGCAAACAAACAGCACTCCAAAATAAAGTGAGGATTCTCCCAGAAAAGAGGGCAACATGTCATGCTAAATATCCCAATTAACAAGACTGAAAGGTCCCGGGGCAAAGTGAATGGGTGAGCAAGGCTCAGAAGCACTTCCACTTAAAGCTGGAGAGCAGTGGATCTGCAGTTCGTCTTGTGAGCGCTGGATCGTCTCACTTGCACGCGCTCTCTCTCTCTCTCTCTCTCTCTCTCTCTCTCTCTCTCTCTGGTCAACGCTTCCTGCTCTAGCTCTCATCCATTCAACCCTCAGAGCGTGTGTGTGTGTGTGTGTGTTTCTCTGTATGTCAGTGAGCGAGGGTGACACAGACAGAGCAAGGGAAAGGCAGAGAGATAGAGGGTGGGAAACAGAGAGCATGAAGGAGGGGGAGGGGTTGACGGATATGAATAGTAGATAAAGGGAGGGCTGCAATGGGGTGGAAGGGAGGGGGTCATGCTGGAGATAGTTAATGGCTAAGTGGCATCATCAGGCTGAAACTGAATCTCTCATTTGCTTCCCCTCAGGCACTGTTCCATACGATTCCCTGAGCTTAGCCTGAAGCAAGCGAGAGAGAGAGAGAGAGAGAGAGAGAGAGAGAGAGAGAGAGAGAGAGTGCACGGAAGGCCGAAAAGAATAGGCAAGAAGATGCATGCATGACTCAACAAAAAAGACAGTACAAAAGATGAAAAGAGGCATGAACTTGAATATTATACATGTATAAACTCATTTTTCTCTTGCACACAGAAGGACTATTATAGGTTCTTACCCCCATCTTTCTCACAGTGTTTCACCCAATTTTAGCCTTTGCGAATTCCAACCCGCTGTTCTATTAGTAGTAAAGACATCGCAAATATGAATGGCATCACACATAATACACAACATGGTGGTTGTATTACGGGAAGTCCCAAATGTCAGTACAAACAGCTAGTAACTTGTGCTCTAGTTTCAGTTTAGAACCCATCATAAATAGGCATTCTTAAATTATGATTGCATAAATGAATGGCAAAAGCCAGTATCTATTAACTATAGCTAACCTTGAGATCAGGGTGGATTCTAAATGACTTTCTATTGGCAGGGTATTCATCACAGGGTTCATCCCTTTGTCCAGCCTTCCTTCCTTCAAGCACTGCACAATTGTCACCACGCTGCTGGGTTAGCATATTAGATTGCTGCACCACCTAAGTGCTCAATCTTTTGGACTGAGATCCAAATGAGATATGGTATTTGCAACATTTTACAGTCAACCAATCTGTCTGTTTGGCCTTCTAGCTATCCAGACTCCTGCCATTATGAATTCCTATGATAACGTATGGAGCATTTTAATCCTCTAGCCCAGTGTCTGAACAACCTAAACCCTATAACAAAAAGCGATTGGGAAAATAAGAAGTACGGGGGTGTACTATAAGGCTTTGTACAGTACCTATACCCTTCCTTCCTCTGGGTAAGTAAACTTCACTATCATTGAGTTAAATGGTTAAATGTGGGCCATGATTGTTGTAGCATTTAGCACTAGAAAAAATAAACTGAGATCCTGCTCATGTTAAAGGGGTGAGGCCCAGCCATATACCCAGATAGCATGCTTCAGAAGGTGACATCACTGAAAGTAGGTGGGTTTTGAATACACAGAAAATAGAATTTGCTATGCGAACGATCTGGTGAGGTACATTCAGATAGTGGGTTGTAACTGTACTGGATTCCTCTTCAGTAACTGCTTTATCGTGAACAGGATTGTGGCCGGTCTGAAGCCTATCCTGAGAAGGCAGGAGAACACCCTGGAATGTTCATTGGAGGGCATCATCACACACTCACTCATTTATTGACACTCATTCGGCCCTAGGGAATATTTCAAGGTCAAAATTGTGATCTAGATGAGTTGCATTTTTTGTCGTTGCTCAGTTGCTTCTGACCAAAATGAATTATTATACCTTACATTCACAAGTCAACATACCAGAAAAGATGTTTATGTTAAGTCATAATAATAAACAGTGAAATAAATAAAAAATACTGTTTATAAACTAGCCCTGGCTAAATTATGTAATGGCTTAATAATACTTAATACTTCATAAGCAAATAAGTCACAGATATGATACTGAACGATATATGTTTAATAGCTTAAAATTCTGACTTAATGATGTATACGGCAATCAAATTAAATGAAATAATATTTAAGCAGAGTAAAAAATGATGAAATCACTCAGTGTTGAGGAAGAAGTTATAGAATCATATAGTAATTTACTAAAAAGTAATCTGGTATAAGTCTAAAAATGCAATAGTCTACAGCTAAAAAAGGAGTACGTCTAGACCTTAACAAGCAGTTGAACCTGGCTAACTAAAAGAAAAAGAACCAACCAGAGAGTTGTCAATAGAAATGATCGAAAGAATTTAAAAACTCCTTCAAGAAGGAAATCCAACACAATGTGGCAAAAGATGTTGGCTCTTCCCAGAAAGCTGTGTCAGAAATTTTGAAAGTATCAACAAAATGGTCATTTTATAAAATTGAAACATACGAGTAGACCAAGATGTCAAAGCATCAGGACAGAGAACTCAGGAAGATGTACTGTAACTAAAAAATGCACAACAAAACAATGAAAAGCAAACCAAAAGAAGCCACTGTTTCTGACAGAACGGTATGAAATCGGCTAAATGAAATGCAATTTACTGATAGAAAGCCAAATGAAAATCAGAACTAACAATTAAACTGAAGAAAACAAGGATACAGTGGCTAAAGACAAATCATCATGGAATTTGAGTGATAGGATATTTAGTAATATGTGTTAGTCTAGCGGTTAAGGTACTGGACTCTGGATCAAAAGGTCCAGGGTTCAAATCCCACCTCTGCCAAGCTGCCACTGTTGGGTCCTTGAGCAAGACCCTTAACCCACAATTGCTTGGATTGTAAGAATATATCAATTGTAAGTCGCTCTGGATAAGGGCATCTGCTAAATGCTGTACATGTATACATGTAAGTAATATTCAGCAATGAATCATAAATCTGCATTGGCCATTGAGATGATGCTGGAAATTTGGCTGGTGCAGTTCTAATGAAACATAGGAAGATAACTGCTTGAAGAAAACAATCTCATTTCCCCACTTATTTAAGATATGGGGTTGCATGTCAGTTACCAAGGACCAGGGGAGATGGCAATCATTACCTCCGCAGTCAGTGCACATGAGTACATGGGATACTTTTCTCATTCCATTGACAGAAAATAGGTAGATGATGACAAAGTGATTTTTCAGTATAGTACTGCATTTGCCACAGAGCAAAGAGTGTTAAAGGGCTTCTTCAGGAAAGGTGAAAGCACTGATGACATGTCCAGCAAACAGTTTTTATCTCAATCCAACTAAACACTTTTGGTGGAAAAAGAGTCTACAAAGTTGATCTGAGTCAAGAAGTTGGAGTCAGCTTAGAATAGAAGCCTCAAAGAAATCAGTCCATCATAAATGCCCAAAGAGGAGCAACAAACAACTAATTGCGATTTTTTTTTTGTTGATGATTTTTTTCCTCAACATTCTTGACCTGGAAAAATATTCCTCAGAACCTGATGTTCTAGTCTCTGTCAGTTTGGAACCCTGCCCATGTTCTTATTTTATTTACCTGCGTTGTTGCCACCAGATACCGTGAGACTTTACCATATTGGTGAGGTACTTGTGGTAAGATTAGCAGCTATTGAAAAGTGCGACTTTGAACACATCCTCGTGCAACTCCTGGACAAACCCCCGTATTAATCACTAGGCTATGCTGCTGACAGATATAATCATTTTGTGGCATGATACAACTGAGCAAACGTGCAGCAATGTTGTGCTCACAAGTTGTAGCTTGTTTTCCTGTTAAAGGAGAACAATATGTCGCATCAAATTGCCTCCCGGTGTATTTGGATTGCTGCTTTACTTATGTCCTATTGACAGTACAGGGAAGATATCTCCAAGGTAACCGGACGTGTGTGTGTGTGTGTGTGTGTGTGTGTGTGTGTGCAGTAGGGCAGGAAGAAGGGTGCTTCCTGGCTTCCTGTGGAAGGAAATGGCTGAAATGGCCAAACAGAGCAGGAGCCGAAGAGTGAATCAGATTTCTCTGTCCTGGGCAAACTTGACCTAAGCGCTGTCTGCACTTCATATCTGATCTGGATTCAACTAACTTCACATCTAGCTAAGCCAGAAGGCATGTAACCTATGAAATCTACCTAATTTAGACATCTACTCAACCTATAAAGCGAAAAATAACTCACATTATCTATAATTTAAGTATTGCGTAATACAATTCATAACAGGTTTACTCTCTGAAATATGTACAGTCTACTTAAAATTTTGTAAACCCTTTAGAGTTGTCTATAGTTCTGCATAAATATGACCTAAAACATCATCAGATTTTCACACAAGTAGGCAAAGAGAACCCAATTTTAAAAATGAGACAAAAACTTTATACACAGCAATTTATTCATTAAGAAAATGTATTAAATTTTACATACACTGACTGGCCAAAAAAATTAGGCTCTGGACAGAACTGCTTCTGCATTGTCATAACATTTATTTCTGTCCAAAGCGGCATTAATATTTCCCCAAGATCTTGTAGTGATGATGGGAGATTGGACCACTGTGCAAAGTCTTTTCCAACACATCCCAAAGATTCTCAATGGGGTTCAGGTCTGGACTCTGTGGTGGCCAATCCGTGTGTGAAACTGATGTCTCATGCTCCCTGGACCACTCTTTCACTATCAGACCCTTCTGAAACAGATGAACATCTTCTCCACAACCACTGTAGGTGTCTTTGAACATGGTTGTTTAACAAATGAGAAGCTCCTCACTGCATCAGTTAGGGTTAAATGACTTGTTACCAGCTGAAACATAATCACCAATTCAGTAATTATCCGATGGGAGACTCCGTTTTTTAACTTTGTAACTATTTGTTTCCAGATGGTGACCTTTTTTTTTGGCCGGACAGTGTATCTGTAAGTGGCAAGAGTATACAAACCTTTGCTTTCAGCATGTGGAGTGACCTGTAACTGCAACTAAATGTTTCTGCTAACTGTTGATCAGTCCTGTACATTAGCTTGGAAGAATGTTAGGTCATTCCTATGTACAGAACAACTTAAACTCTGGAATGTTAGAGGGTTTTCTCAGATTAACAATTTTCTTCAGGTTCTTCCACAACATGTATACTGGAAGTGCACTGACTTTGTCACGACATTAACTTTATTCTTATTCTTTGTTAAACCTTGGTTAATTCAGATGTCAGATGTCACCACATTTCACAGATGGGATAAGGTTCTTATGCTGGAATGCAGTGTTTTCCTTCTACAGACATAACGCTTCTCATTTGAACCAGGAAGTTCTATTTTGGTCTCATCCATCCACGACATTTTGTTCACGTGATCTGTAGAAAACTGCAGTTGGGCAGCAATGTTGCAACCCTTGCATGCAACACTGCTATGCACACCAGTGTTGTTCAGTGTTAAGCTGATGGTGGGCTCTGATTTGCTCTGGATAAGGGTGTCTGCCAAATGCTGTAAATGTCTGCTAAATACTATAAATTGACTCAAGAACATTAACGTTAGGCAATGTGTGAGAGGCCTTTCATTGTTCGTGGACTATTACTCTTGGAGTAATCTTGGTTGTTTGACCAGTCCTGGAGAGGGTGACAATGGTCTTGGATTTCTTCCATTTGTATACACTCTATCTGACTGTGGCTTGGTAGAGTCCAAACCATTTAGAGATGGTTTTGCAACCATTTCCAGCCTGATTTGTTGCATCAGTAGCTCTTTTTCAAAGGTTTTCAGAACTCTCTTTTGATCGTGCCACAAACATGACTTGTGAGTTTCAGACAGAAAAAAAATCTCTGTTCTTGGAATACAACAGAGTCCCCACCCACACCTGATTGTCATCCCACTGATGTAAAACACCTGACTATAATTGCACCTTCAAATATATATATAGGTTTCTCTCTTAATAATTAAGACCTTCATTTAAAAACTGCATTTTGTGTTTACTTACCTTCTGCAAAGGGGACAGGACGACTGATCCATGTTAAGGGAAGAATGAACGAGGCCATGTATCGTGAGATTTTAAGCCAAAACCTCCTTCCATCAGTGAGAGCATTGAAGGTGGAACGTGGCTGGGTCTTCCAGCATGACAATGATCCCAAACACCCCGCTCGTTCAATGAAGGAGTGACTCCGTAAAAAGCATTTCAAGCTCCTGGAGTGGCCTAGCCAGTCTCCAGACCTCAACCCCATAGAAAATTTGTGGAAGGAGTTGAAAGTCCGTGTTGCCCAGTGACAGCCCCAAAACATCACTGCTCTAAAGGGTATGTTACAAAGTATGCAGTTGAACTTGTTATTGACCAAATATTTTTTTCCATCATAATGTACAATTAAATATATATATATGTAAATCACAAGTCTCACAACACGTTTCTGACGAAACTCTATTTATAATTCATGATTCACGATTCAGTACACAGTGATTCACATTCATATAGTCCTTGCTCAGTGAAGATCTCTGCTGTATTGATCATGCTTTTCTTTATTTTAACATCTACAGTACTGTATTTTTACTGAAAATATTTTCTTATGGGACCTAAAAAGAGAACCAGGAACTTAACGCTCCAGAACACAGGCTGCAGTTAGCATTAACATCTATCCTAGAACCAAAGTCCACCAATAGAGTAAGTGTTTTGCTTTTACTTTTCAATTTCAATCCATTACTCACTAAATTACATGAGCTTTTTCAAAAATAAGCTTTGTGTTAGTGATTTTGGTCTGTAGTTTAACTGTAGGTTAATGTAAGTGTTTTAAACATTAAACATTTTAAACTTTCATCTCGTAAATCAGGGTGCACAAAACCTGGTGTACAATCCTGTACAATACAAGTCCATTAATGCATATAATGCTTTACACAGTGTGGATTTTCTGGGGTCTGGAACAGATTAATTCAATTTGCATTGTTTGTTTTAGGAAAAATCTGCTTGGTACTCATGTTTTTGGGTTCTCTACAAGCCTTCTGGATTGAATTAACAACGAGAACCAAGGTACCACTGTATATAATATAATAATAAGTGAAAAATATTGGTGAGGTTGTTCATAATAAGCAGGGAAATGTTGGACATAATATTCAGGGAGAAGAAGGTTATTATTGTAGCTTTTTGAGTGCACTATCCAACAGGATTCCAAACTTGCCTGGAATCTGAATTGAGATCAGAGTTGTTACTGTACTTAAGAATTTTTTTCAGGTATCTGTACTTGACTGACTATATTTCAAAAGGAAAAATCTGTACCTTTTATTCAGTGATGAAGCAGCAACAGGAAGGCAGATAGATGAAACCATGGATGCCAAGAAAAAAACAAAAACAGCTTTAAGTCAGTTCACAGTTCAGTTGAAGCGGCAGAAAAAAAAACTCATCCAATGGCCTTCTGCGAAGGAATTGTTTGAGGCAGCTTTATTGACAACTCTGCAATGCACTTTGTGTCGCCCAAAGAAACAAAAGCTGTTGGCATTTAAGAATTTGCTGTCCAGTTTGAGAAAGCACACTGAAGTACGTGACGGTATAGTTAGGTACATTTTGTATGTTTGTACAATTCGGTGCATTTTGCATCACCAGCAGACGGACAAAATAATTTATTATGTAAAAAAAAATGTATGTAAAACAAAACATTATAAATCACAAAGTCTTTGTAACACTATTTAATGTTTAGTGCAATGAATTCTACTGTCAAGAATAATTGTATATACTGTAGACACAACTGTAATCAGACAAGAGGTTTATCCATGTCCCTGTGATGGTGAATTCTGTGATAAGCATTAGAGGTAGGTATATATATATTTACAAAAAAAATTATATATATATATATATTATTTTTTTGTAAATATTTTTTTTATATAATTAATGTATTTTGCTGCAGTTTGTTTGACTAAAATGCATTGACAGTGTCGATGATACTAATGTTTGGGTTAAATACTGTGATTTACTGCACTGTGGAGCTTTAGTACAGACAGTACTGTTATTGTCATGGAGGTCTAGCTCCTGCCCTCAGTAAAAGACATCCTGTTTCAAAAAAAGGATGGACAGCAACAACACTCAGGTAGACTGTGGTGTTTAAACCATGCTCACTTGGTATTAAGAGGCTCAAATTGTGCCAAGAAAATATCCCCTACGCCATTACACCACCAGCAGCCTGAACTGTTGATAAAAAGCAGGTTGGATCCATGCTTTCATGTTGTTTATGCCAAATTCTGACCGTACCCTCCAAATGACACAGCAAAGATCAAGAATCATCAGACCAGGCAATGTTTTTCAAATCTTCTGCTGTCCAGTGGTGAGCCTGAACAAATCATCACCTCAGTTGCCTATTCTTAGCTGACAGAAATGATCGGCTGTTGTGGCCCATCTGCCTCAAGATTTGATGTGTTGTGCATTCAGAGATGCTCTTCTCCATACCTCAGGTGTAATGAGCGGTTATTTGAGGTATTGTTGTCTTTCTATCAGGCTGAACCAGTCTGGCCAGACCTCTGGCATCAATAAGGCATTTTCTCCAAGATACTGGATATTTTCTCTTTTTCAGACCGTTCTCTGTAAACCCTAGAGATGGCTGTGGGTGAAAAAGTAGCAGTTCCTGAAATACTCAGACATGCCAGTCTAGCACCAACAATTATGCCACGTTCAAAGTCACTTAAATCACATTTCCTTCCCATTCAACTACAGCAGGTCATCTTGACCAAAGCTAAACGCACTGAGGTGCTGTCATGTGATTGGCTGATTAGGTATTTGTGTTAACAAGCAATGGAACAGATGTACCTAATAAAGTGTCAGGTCAGTGCATGTCTCTGTATAAGAGGTAAGGAAGCTTTTCCAGTTTCTGCTGTCTTCTTTTCATATAGAACAGATGTAATACCCACTCAGACGAGCACACTAAAAACATCATTAAGAGAAAATGTCAAGAATGTATTACAATGTACTAGACAATTGTTATTTATTATATTAAGTCGACATTGATAGATATTGATAGGCATTGTTAAAGTACCAGACCAACAAGGAACTGTGGTCAATATTGAAGAACCTAAGATAATAATGGAGTTTTAAAGGCACATGGCTGACTTGATTTTCATTTTCTTAGTGTTCACTGCTGAAAATCTGGATTTCATTTCATTTATATTTAATAATTGAAATCATAGCTTTACGGATTTCTTATATGTCTAAGACTTTGTGCATAAGCGTGTGTGTGTGTGTGTGTGTGTGTGTGTGTGTGTGTGTGTGTGTGTATTATTTTCAGTTTTTATTTGAATTCCAGTTTAATTATAGTTTGGTTTTCTGTGTGACTATAAACTGTTACAGTCCAACTAAACCGGTTCTCCACTCTCAAGCCTCTTATTAACAACATGCAGCACGTAACATCTTATAAAGTCTACACAACTCTGTTTTTATTACATTTAGCTATACAAAGAACTCACCCAGAGAAGGATGAGTGGAGTTCCCAGTTGAGGCCTGGTTCCTCTCAAGGTTTTTCTTCCCACGTGGGTCTCAGGAAGTTTTCCCTTGCCACTGTAAACTGTACCAAAAAGGATTGACTAGTTGAGATTGTTGAGACTGAAGAAGTTGTGAAGTTTGGGGGTTGCTCTTTAATTCAGAATTCATGAAGACACTGCACCTTGTGTAACTGTTGTGAACCCAGCAAAAATGTTTAGTTCCCTATATGTCTTTAACGCCATCTTTCTAAAACTGCATGGACAACTATTAACTTTCTAGGCAGGAAATTAAATCAATCTATAATGCTTGAAAAATGAATGTAAAAATATAGAAACGTAAGATTTGCTGTAATGACTGTGGTCGCTTAGTGGACCAGGGTTCAAATCCCCTCTCTGCCAAGCTGCCACTGTTGGGTGCTTGAGCAAAGCCCTCAATCCACAATTGGTTGGAATATAAGACAGTATAAATTGTAAGTCACTCTGGATAAGGGCATCTGCTAAATGACATTAATATAAATGAGCTGGCATGGAGTCCATAAGAGTTATCTTATATTTTTGAATAGATGTCTAAGATTGAAAGAGGTACTCATAATGGACCTAGAGATCTCCAATTATGCTCTTAAAGAAATAGATTGGTTTTGGACGTATCGTACCAGGTATCAGTAAAGGATTAAATGTATTCTAAATTCCACCCGCCACACTAGTGTGCCTTTACTGAATTGTCTGCATGCATTTCTGCTACCTATTTCCTACACTAAAATTGATTTATGGAGGCTTAGACCAAGGTTCAGTGTTTGTTTCGTCCCCTTTTTGAATGCCTCACTCCACGTTTTAAAACAACATGCAAAAATAAATGCGACGCGTACATGTGTGTATCGACTGGTCTGCACCTCCCCCTAGGCAGCGTGGCCCATAGTTCCTGATCGCAGTGCCAGAGAGGAGGGCAGGAGCTGGACCAGGCCACGGCAGGATCAATGTTAAATGGCCTGGTTAATGACCGGCACACAGCTGACAAAGTCATTCATTTCTGCCGGCACTGAATTACCCTGGCTGTGATGCCCGTGTGGGTGGGAATGACTATGTTTTTCAGTTAGCATCTATAAACCAATGAAATATATTAGACAGGAATAAGAATATGTTTCCCAATGGTGAAGTGACAAATAAGAAACATTGCAGCATGACTGTGTGTGTGTGTGTGTGCATTGATGGTCCTCACATGTGTATCCTCTAGCTTTATGGGGGATGGGAGGTTTGCTATTGAGTTACAAAACACTCCTCATTCGCAGCTTGTTTCCTCTCTGCAGTCTCTGGCCTCTGGTTCGCCTGATTCCTAGAAGGAATGGGCCGTAACTGCCCCAAAATCCCACACACTCAAGCTGGCTTGCTCTTCCAAACAAGCAGTCAAGCTCTCCCTCATCCTCTTCCTCTGTACCATTGAGCTACATAAACACCGCCATCTGTATCTGATCAAAATTAACGCTGGCCCCCTCTCTTGGTGCCTCGCGCGCTCTGCTCTCTCTTTTTGCCCCCTCATTCACCTTCAGACAGCCAGAGCACACGTGGTGATACCTACACATCATTAGTCATAGATTTTAGTCACAGCATGAAGAGTAATGCTTCTACACAAATACCCACACATGATGCACACAGAGCAGGCATACGAAACCGTGCACACAAATACACAGCCTCCCCTTTGTCAAGCGTCACGCCATAGCGTAATTGTTGCTGATAGTTTGGGGCCAAAGTATCCGTGTTCCATTAAGTGAGTATCATGAGCTGATTGGCCAAGCCAGTGGCCCCACGGAATAGCCAGTCTGGCCGCCAGCCAGCAGCTCATTTCCTGCCGGCCTGAGAGCCTCCAGCCGCTCCCACTGCAAATGCACTTCCTGACTATGTATAAAATTTTTATTAATGGCCAGGAGTGCATCAGCAAGAGCCCTGTGAAGGAGAGAGAGAGAGAAAGAGAGAGAGAGAGAGAGAGAGACGAAGTTAGGGGACAGACAGCATTAAGCATGATTGAGTCCTGGTAGACAGAGCTAGCGAGAGAGAAAGTAGGAGGGAGGACAAAGCACGGCCTTTTAAGCACATCTTTAAAACAGAGCAGACCCGGTCATACGTCTCTCTGCATTACCCCACAATCAGATAAAGTGGGAAAGGAGGAAGAGATGGTGTGATAGAGCAAACAGCGTAGAGACTGACGAAGAGGTAGAAGAAGCACCACAGGTCACTGATAATATCCCTCATGTTCTGACAAATGCAAATTCATAAGAAGAATTACACAAGGTCAAGGTTAACATTATAGGCTGGACTATCCTTATTGTCTGAGTTTACTTGTAAGAAACCAACAAAATCCAAACTAATTACCGATTACTGTTTATTGGAGAATGAGATTTGGTCTTGTTTGCACTTTAAGCTCCAGAACTTTGAACCAATCACATCATTTATTCTATTTCAAAATAAATGCAAGGTAGATAATTAGCTGATCTGCTTTTTTGTTATGTGGTAACTGGCTGCTGTATATACAACCCCAAATCAGAAAAAGTTGGGATGGTATGAAAAATGCAAATAAACATATATGCAGTGTTCCTTACATTTCCTTTGACTTGTACTTCATTTTTTTGGTCAACATCCATTCCTGCATTTCAGTCCTGCAACACATTCCAAAAAAAGTTGGGACGGGGGCAATTTAGGGCTAGTATTTAGGTAAAACATTTATATTTACAGCATTTAGCAGACGCCCTTGTCCAGAGCGACTTACAATTGGTACAGTCTTGATACAATCCAAGCAATTGTGGGTTAAGGATCTTGCTCAAGGACCCATCAGTGGCAGCTTGGCAGAGGTGGGATTTGAACCCTGGACCTTCTGGTCAAGAGTCCAGCAACTTAACCGCTATGTTACCACAGTCCCACAGGTAAAAGAAAACTAATTGCCAACAAGTTAGTGTAATCATCTGGGACGGACCATCACACAGTGGAAACGTGTTTTGTGGTCAGACCAATCAGTATTTAAGATCTTTTTTGGAAGAAACAGACGCCGTGTGCTCCAGACCAGAGACTAAAAGGACCATCCAGACTGTTATCAGAAACAAGTCCAAAAGCCAGGGTCTGTCAGGGTACGGGGTTGTGTCAGTGCCCTTGGCAAAGGTCATTTACACTTACGTGATGGCAGCATTAATGCAGAAAAGTACATTGAGATTTTAGAGCAACATATGATGTCTTCAACATCTTTTCCAGGGACATCCATGCATTGTTCAGCAAGACAACACAAAACAAGCCAAATCAGAAATTGTTAGGACTGAAATATGTGAATCCCTTCCAGTCTTTCTTTGAGGAACAGCATGTACTTGTGTTTGCATGGACTCCACAAGTTTGCGCAAAATATGACGATTCATGTTATACCAGCATGATATCACAATATTCAAAAGAGCATCTTGTGATCTTGTGATGTTACTGAATGTTTGGCTTCCTCTGTATTCACGTGATCACATAAAGGCTCATGTGGTTTAGGCCAGGTGACTGGATGACCATCACAGTCAGCGCTCTTTGATCTTCTTTGGATCTTCTTCTCATCTTCAAGTAGCTATTACAAAGTGTTGAGGTGTGACTTGAGTCATCATCCTGTTGCTGTAGGAATTCTTCTCCACAAAGATTCAAATAAGCATTGTCACCAGTGGTTTCAGATTTGGCTCCCATTGTATGCTATGGATCAATAAGCTGCTGGAAGATCCCTTGGAAGAGGCAAACTTTTATTGTTCAGGCCTAGCTACCTGTTTTCTGGTTTGAGCCCCATTTGTTTCATCATTTTTCTTTCTGTCTGTCTGCCCTTCTCAGGTTAAATGCCCTTTTTCCCCTGATAGTATAGGTTTTGGGTAGAAGCCTACCCAAACCCTAGACTGTTCATTGGCTGCCTCTTACCTGACCTGTTTCCCATATCGGCAACCTCTGACCTCGAGACCTGTATGTGACCTACCTGATGATCAAACGGACGACGCCTGTTCCTGCCCCAGCTTCTGTCTTGAGCCTGCTTCTCCTGTTGTCCGTCACCTGGTTGCCACTGCCTCCGTCTGGGTTCTCTCTTTCCTTATCCTTCCTCTCTTATCTCAGTTTGCTAAATAAATTGTCCTTTTTCCTGTCCAGTGTGCATTTTGTGAGCCAGT
Organism: Ancistrus triradiatus; assembly: GCA_025084515.1. Lineage (NCBI taxonomy): Eukaryota > Metazoa > Chordata > Actinopteri > Siluriformes > Loricariidae > Ancistrus > Ancistrus triradiatus. Next base: position 179,520 of record JAJAGP010000142.1, on the reverse strand, counting down.
GTTGCATTCCAGTCTCAAAATAGGTAGGTTTTGGAAACCTTTAATCTCTTGGTACCTTTGGAGTCCATGTATTATAACAAGCATCAGAGAGCTTTTGAAAGAAAAACACCCCCACAACATCAAGGAATCTCCATCATACTTATCAGTAGTGTTGTAGTCAAGACTGCTAGAGTCGAGTCTGAGTCAAGACCATGACGTTTAGTAGTCGAGTCCGAGGCAAGACTAAAATCAGGAGTGGCAGAGACTGAGACAAGTTAATATTTTTTTGTCATAGAAGAACAAAAAAGACAAGAATGTAATTAATTTTACATTCATTATATTATATAATACAATAATAATACAATAATAATACAATAATAATAATAATAATAATAATAATAATAATAATAATAATAATAATAACTATGTTTATAATATATAATATTAAAAGTATATACAGCCTAAAATTATTATTAATTATCATTATATTACAGTCTTTGTCAAACTAAGGCAATGTAACTTTTGGAAGCAAATGATGGTGATGATTCTGTTTCCCTCGAACTTAATCAGAAGTCAAAAGTCAAAAAATTATAGGCAACTTCCATTCTATCAATTTTTATTATTAAATCTGAAACGTAATAATAATAATTCTATTAGTAGAAAAAGGTTCAGTTTATAATTAACGTTACCTCAAACAGATGCACTGGACTCGGCTGTTCTCTATAACAATTTTCCAGTACATCTTAGAACGGGACCGAGACAAGACGGAGTTCAAATGAGTTCCAGACCGAGACAAGACCTTACTACAACACCACGTATTAGTGAATATTAGTGTCCATGGTTATGTCTAACCCTATTTCTTTTTATGTCAAACCCACCCTGAGTGTTTGCTGCCAAAACCTGTTTTATTGCCAGATGTTCCAGTAAAATTGCAGCACATAGCAGTCTTTCCTCTCATGAATAGATTGTTGGCATTTAGGAGGTGACACGCTGTAGCTTTGAAAAGAGTCTTCTGCAAATCTAAAAGTGAAGAAATTATTGCCCCTCTAACCACCTGACTCATGGTGCACATCAATTAAGTGTCAATAATTCTGAAGCTGAATATAAACCAGCGTACCGTTACTTTAAACATAACATTACAATAATCAAGAGGCTTGTCTACCCAGCACCCATTGTAGCTCCACTACAGACGATGACTTTGGTAAGCAGCGAAAGTGGAACAGACTGGAGACAGGAGACATCAGTAAGTGCAAGTGATAAGATTATTCACCTCAACCACTTCAGATGGCAAAGGCTCTTGAGTGAAAAAATTTTTTCTAGAAGGCAGACACATGGGAAATGTCAAACCGAGTCCCGTTCCTCTGTCAGGAGATTGACAATCAGATGGGTGTCTTTACAAACTTTGGTACAGTTGGTACAGAGGAGTGTGAGGAAGGCTGAGACAGCAAGTCAACCAATGTTTGAGAGGGGATACATTGTGCTTGCTTGCTTTAGTTCAGCCTTCATGTCACAGTGACACTGTGAACCCTTTAGAATTTTCTATATTTCTGCATACATATGACCTAAAACATCACCAGATTTTAGAAGTCCTAAAAGTAGATAAAGAGAACCCAGTTAAACAAATGAGACAAAAATGGTGAAATTAGAGGCAGGTGTTTTCAATCAATGGGATAACAATCAGGTGTGAGTGGGCACCCTGTTTTATTTAAAGAACAGAGATCTATCAAAGTCTGCTCTCCACAACACGTTTGTGAAAGTGTATCATGGCACGAACAAAGGAAATTTCTGAGGACCTCAGAAAAAGAGTTGTTGATGCTCATCAGGCTGGAAAAGGTTACAAAACCATCTCTAAAGAGTTTGGACTCCACCAATCCACAGTCAGACAGATTGTGTACAAATGGAGGAGATTCAAGACCATTGTTACCCTTCCCCAGGAGTGGTCGACCAACAAAGATCACTCCAAGAACAAGGCGTGTAATAGTTGGCGAGGTTACTGACCTCACCTCAGTAGCACCGGTTGATGAAAGGCTCAGTAAAGTAAAATCTTATAAAATAAAAATAAAATTAATGTATTCAATTCACAGCTTGTATCACATCGAGTCCCCCCATATCGAAAAAAATGAATATTACTATGTGTATCCTGACACACCTACTAGTTATACGAGTGAAGGATTCAACTGGGGCAGAGGCTCCAAGACTTCTCCTATCTGAAATACCTGTGGAGAAGTGGAGGGCAAAGAAGGATAAAACATGCCACATAGCACCGTCACTTTTACTTCACACACTTTCCACTACGTACCCTTTACATCTGGTGCCAACGCATTTCTGTATCTGTATTCATTTCATTTTAGAACACTACACCTGACTAGCACGTCAAACTTGCGCTGCAAACGAGAGGAAAGAACAAAGTGCTGTCTAATGCTAAAGCCACTGTAATCTAATGAGATGGATATATGCTGATGTGACAGTGGAATCTGATGTAGGTGATCCGATCAGTCCTCTACCAGAGGAAGCAGTGGGTGTTCTGATGGCATGATATGCGATTATGAATATTAATTATTGAAGTGAAGAGCGGAGCAGAGAAATATGAACCAGGAGAGAGAGCACTTCTCTCTGACCACTTACTCTTCCTTTCTCCCTCTTTCTCTCTCCCTATCTAATTCATTGCCGCTCACTCTTTCTCCGTGAGTGCCGGTGGAGACCATCGAACAAACCTTCAAAGCTTTAACAGGGTAAAAAAAAATCCCACCCACTGGGCCATGTCATGCACCTTGCCCCAACGACCCCTAATTAGGCTGCATTCACAATGTAATTCTAAGAGTGCGAAGCAGACTTTGTTCACAATGTATGAGGGAATCTCATGAGCTGACTCACAACTATAGCACTCAACCTGAGGTAAAATTCACAACAGCACAAGACTGCGCTCAATAATTAGGTTGGCATAATAACAGGGATTTTCTGTCTGACTGTTCGGAGCTTACACTGTGACAGACACTCACGTTATTAGGTACACCTCCTTGTTTCTTCACAGTCATTGTCCGTTTTATCAGTTCCACTTACCGTGTACAACAGAAGCACTTTGTAGTTCTACAATTACAGACTGTAGTCCATCTGCTTACCTACATACTTTGGTCATCCCCTTTACTCTGTTCTCTAATGGTCATTTTTGGAGATTTTAAACACTTCAGTGTTACTGCTGAACTGAAAATGGTCCATCAACCAAAAATGTCCAGACACCAGCATCCTGTAGGCAGCATCCTGTGAGCACTGATGAAGGATTAGAGGATGACTAACACACACTGTGCAACAACAGATGAGCTACTGTCACTGACTTTATATCTACAAGGTGGAGCAACATGGTAGATGTGTCTAACAGAGTGCACAGTGAGTGTTTAAAAGCTCCAGCAGCACTGCCAGATCTGATCCCCTCATACCAGCACAACACATACTAACACACCACCACCCCATCAGTGCCACTGCAGTGCTGAGAATGATCCACCACCCAAATAGTACCTGATCTTAACAGCGTAAAGGGGACTAACAAAATATGAAAAGAAACAAATGGACTACAGTCTGTGATTATAGAACTACAAAGTGCATCTATATGGTAAGTGGAACAGATTAAATGAGTGTAGAAACAAGGAGGTGTACCTAATAAAGTGATCAGTCAGTGTTAGCAATTTTGAAAATTTCACATTTAATGTAAAAACACACGTCTGTGTGATATTTAAGAAAGTTTGGTCCACTTTTACCTCTAAATGTCCCTTTTAGAGATTCAAAATATATTTTCATTAAGCATTAAATTTGACATCAAGTGGGTCTGCACCTAGACTTTGAGAATACCTTGGAAATCGAACACCTCCTTATATTATGTATATTATATCAGCCTATGGGTGCGATTTCCGACACTCCCTCAGTCTCGGCGCCGCTGTCCCGGTGATAAGACATGCCGAAACTGCATTTGACTCGGTGGCTCTAACGTTTTACTTTATATGCACTTATTTAATGTCTTGATTGATATTATGCATTGCATTACATTCCTGTTTATTCATGCTTTTAATGATTACGTACATACGAATAAAAGTGTAAAAAAAAACAATCATTTGGTGGTCAGGAAGAGATTAATCCTATTTACATTACTAATTATGGGGAAATTTGATTCCAACTTCAAACAAATCAGAGTTCAAACAGCCTTCTGGAAATAATTCATTTCAAATTCTGAGGTTCCACTGTACAATACACAGGTGTAAGAAAGTCATGAATGGGATGCCAGTCAATCTCAGGGCGTACATTGAAAACCAAATTAATGGAAAGTCGAAATAACTAGTAATACTCTGCCAATGCACACAAACACAGAAAACAAAGAGGTTTAGAAGTAAAAGAAGTAAAAAGACGTTTATAAATAAAATAAATAAGGTCATTTACATCTTCAGTTTTTTGCAACACATGTTCAAGTTACACAGTCTGTACAAAATGCTTTTGTGTTCTGGTGCCTGTAGCCTAGCCTGCATGTTGTCACATGAATCAGGATCAGTGGGAAATGGGGAAAACTATCAAAGAAAGAGAAGCAAACCTGTAGACAATTCCTGACAAAAAGACACAAATACAGTGGAGACACAAGTAGACTGTAAGGAGGGGCTGAGAACACAATTTACACAAGAGAGAGGTCATGTGCATCCTGACACAGAGACAGGATGGAGCATTCAGAGATGGGAAAAATGAGCAAAAACATTACTATAAAGTTCATTTAGAAGTCAAGACATCAATGAAAAGTGTGCAGTAGAAAGTACCACACGAGATCAGATAAACATTTCAGAACAAGGCTTGGTGATTTTGATGATGAAACCAAAATTATTCAGAGTATTTAAATTTACACGGAACTGATTTGAAGCCAAACAAGCCTTACAGTCCTTCAACCAGTTGCTTTTGGATGTGGTTCAAAGGTAATCAGGCTATTTCTGTAGCTGCCCCAAGAGCAGCAATGTTCTTTTTGGAGAGCAGTAGCTTTCTCCTTGCAACCCTGCCATGCACACCATTGTTGTTCAGTGTTCTTCTGATGGTGGCCTCGTGAACATTAACATTAGCCAATGTGAGAGAGGCCTTCAGTTGCTTAGAAGTTAGCCTGAGGTCCTTTGTGACCTCGCTAACTATTACACGCCTTGCTCTTGGAGTGATCTTTGTTGGGCGACCACTCCTGGGGAGGGTAACAATGGTCTTGAATTTCCTCCATTTGTACACAATCTGTCTGACTGTGGATTGGTGGAGTCCAAACTCGTTAGAGATGGTTTTATAACCTTTTCCAGCCTGATGAGCATCAACTACTCTTTTTCTGAGGTCCTCAGAAATCTCCTTTGTTCGTGCCTTGATACACTTCCACAAACATGTGTTGTGAAGAGCAGACTTTGATAGATCCCTGTTCTTCAAGTAATACAGGATGCCCACTCACACCTGAGTGAGAACAGAGCACAGAGAAAGAAAAGGCAAAATAGAGCAGAGGGATATTGCCAGAGACAGGACAACCTTTCAGTCAGTGACCACTCCTCCACCGAGTCCAGACAATCCACAATGCCCCACAACCAGGACCCTCAGATTACAAGAAAGTGGACTTTTAACTGGTAACTGGTAAAGTTCAGTTCAACTGACCGGACTTTTACTCAAATTGTAATACAGATCAAGCTCTTAGGCATTTACTGCCTTGAGTGACTCGCTGTTGTTTATTAGTTAGTCTTGTTGCCTGGTATCATCCAGAGGAGAATGGGTTACCCATTTCAGCTTGGTTTCCTCTCGAGAATTCTTCCTTTTTGGTCTCAGGGAGTTTTTCCTTCACACTGTCACATCTGACTTGTTTATTTGGGGTCTTTTGTAAAGTTGCATTGAAACAATATTGATTGTAGTGCTATACAAATGCAATGAACTTGAACTGGAATTGAACTCATAGGAAATAATGGACATAGGCTCCTGCTATCCAAATATTTTGTACAGTGGTTTGTTTTCTAAATAAACATTACGTAGGGTCTCAGAAAACTCACTCACTTTCTTATCTGCTTGATCCTGAACAGGGTCGTGGGAGAGCCAATGCCTAGCTGGCAGCATAGGGGGCATGGCAGGAACATCTATAGACAGGAAGCCAATCCATCGTAAGACACACACACACTCACTCGGACTTTAGAGACACCAATTAACCTAACATCCATGTCTTTGGACTGTGGGAGGAAACCAGAGTACCCAGAGTAAACTCACACCAACACAGAAAGGACCCAGACCGCTCCACCTGGGGACTGAACTCAGGAACTTCTTTATTTAGAAACTCACAAAAAATATGATGTGGCCAGTGGAGCAGACATACTGCATCACAGCGCAATGATGAGGGCATGACTTAATGGATAACCAACAGTAAGAATGAAGAAGAGAGAAACCAGGTGAAATAAAATAAGTCTATGACTTCCTTATCAGCCTGTATGTTTATAAGAAGTCATATGACGGAATACTGTCACAATAATGCGAGTGAGCAAATGAAAGAACAAAGGCGAGAGAGAGAGAGAGAGAGAGAGAGAGAGAGATGTCTGTAAACCCAATATCCTCTGTGGTCCCATGGGCAGGGAGTGCATGGCCAGTGCAGGAAGAGAGGCTGCATTATCCACATCAAAGCCCTGAATTATCAGCCATAATCAATGTCTTCCCATTACTAAGCCTGCTCACCTCTCATACACTGCACTCTCATAGCATAGCAGAGAGAGAGAGCGGGTTTGACTAAGCAAACTCAACCCCAGTAATGGTTCTTGCATCAGAATGGTGGAGAATTATATTAATGGGTGGGGATGGCATGAGTTTTTAGGCCTGAACTAACAGCTGAGCAACTCGGACATATAAGATTAATCTATATGATTAACCGATAATAAGTCTGTGTCATTACAGACGACATTTTCTCTCTTTCTTAAGCTACTGCAGGCATTCAAAGCCCATAAAAGTGACTTTAAATAATTGTAATAGGTGGAACTCGGTTGGTGCAGCAGTCTAAAACTGCATGTCCACCACCATGGTGACCCAGGTCAGGGTCTCTGTGGAGAATTCTGATCACGTCAAGAATCATGTACAACTTGAGTTTTGCCTTTTTCCCCATAACACAAGACTTTAATGTTCTGTGAGGACACACTTTGGAGCCCCCGGATGAACAGGAAAAGTGGGGATAAATAATTGAATGTCTGCATTACGTTCTGTGAAATAGGACGTTGACCAGACATAACCATCATCACATAGTAGTTTAGATTCTTTGCACCTAGTGTTTTATTTTAAACAATAATATTAACTAGATATGCATTTCCTGAAGGAATTACAACAGTGGTTGAAATGTGGCAAGTGGAAAGAATGTGAGCTTGTGTCCCAATACTTTTGGCCACATGTGGGTTTGTACCCCAATACTTTTGGCCAAGTGTCTGTGTCCCAGTACTTTTGGCCATGTGTGGGTTTGTGTCCCAAAATGTTTGGCCTCATGTGGGTTTGTGTCCCAATACTGTTGGCCGCATGTGTGGTTTGTGTCCAAATACTTTTGGCCACGTGTGGGTTTGTGTCCCAAAATGTTTGGCCAAATGCAGGTTTGTTGGCCACATGTGGGTTTGTGTCCCAAAATGTCTGGCCTCATGTGGGTTTCTGTCCCAATACATCTGGTCACATGTGGGTTTGTGCCCCAATACTTTTGGCCACATGCACGTTTGTGTCCCAATACTTTTGGCCACGTGTGGGTTTTTGTCCCAAAATGTCTGGCCTCATGTGAGTTTGTGTCCCAATACTTTTGGCCGCGTGTGGGTTTGTGTCCCAAAATGTCTGGCCTCATGTGGGTTTGTGTCCCAATACTTTTGGCCACGTGTGGGTTTTTGTCCCAAAATTTCTGGCCTCATGTGGGTTTGTGTCCCAATACTTTTGGCCACGTGTGGGTTTGTGTCCCAATACTTTTGGCCACGTATGGGTCTGTGTCCCAAAATGTCTGGCCTCATGTGGGTTTGTGTCTCAATACTTTTGGCCACGTGTGTCCCAATACTTTTGGCGATGCGTGGGTTTGTGTCCGAATACTTTTGACCACATGCAAGTTTGTGTCCCAATACTTTTGGCCACATGCAAGTTTGTGTCCCAATACTTTTGGCCTCATGTGGGTTTGTGTCCCAATAATTTTTGCCACTTGTGGGTTTGTGCCCTAATACTTTTGGTCATGTGTGAGTTTGTGTGTCCCAATACTTTTGGCCACTTGTGGGTTTGTTCCCCAAAACTTTGCAGGTTTGCGTTGTTTATGTGTGTGTTACTGAGTCTCACAGACACTGAGTACTCTGTGGTGACCATAGATGTCATTTCAAATTTGAATTTGGTCAGTTGAAATGTGAAGCTGAACATCCTGTCAATGCATTACTATGGAAGAGTTTTACTATTTAACTTAAATCTACTAACAACAATAAATCGATTCGACTGCAAAAACACATAGCACACCTCACAGCATGATTATCTACACAACAGTGTTTGAAGTATGAACGATAAGAATATACAGTGGTTTTCAAGCACTATAATTAAAACACAACATAAAACATTTAGTGCTATACTGTACGACAAACAAGGCTACTTTGTTGTTTTCTTCCTTTCAAGACTGTGATTTCCTGTCAGAAATGGTGTCACAAGGGTTGACTAGTACTAGTTTACTAGTCATTCAGACATGAATATGATATATATTGGCAGATTGTTATTTCCTATTATACCACAGTTAGTTCCGAGCCCGCAATCTGATTGGCTGAGAGACGTTCTCCCCGTGACTTCTGACCAGCACTCCATAAGTATTACTCCGCGGCATACACACGTAACCTAGCAACAACACCCGCCCTAAAAAGCAGCCAAGTTATAATGAGTAAAACACTGCCGAAATCAAAGCTATAGTTACTTTATAAAATATATTGGTTTTGAAAATGATTTAAATTTGGAAGATGAAGCTATTAATGACCAACCTGAGCCAAAGGTTTATCACCTTTAGGATTTGGAAGCGCTGGAAAAGCGAAACGAAGTCAGAACTTTACATGAAACTTCCTGGACTCTTAATAGATTCACAGCTCGACTGAAAAGTAACGAGACTGAAGATCAGTTTTAGTCCCATCAACAAAAATGACCTGAATCAGCTTCATCCCTCATAAAGACGTCGTTTGCTGGACTTAAACTCTGTATCTTTCATTAAACACCATGCACGGCTAATCGGAGGTTCATTGATCTGACAGGTTTGTTATCTGTAAGTCCAGCTCTTAACCCAAAGAAGCTGCTGATGCTCTGTAACTCTACCGGTACATTTCTGACTGATAAGATTAACATTAAGATTATTATCATCATATAAATTAAGAATCTCTAATCAAACGCGATCCAAGACTTTAGTTATAACACTGGGATCTCACTTCGATTTGCTTCCATTGGTAGAATAGTGCATCTTAGCCTGCCTTATAAACCCGACCCATTTTATTTACTGAATGTAAATTAACATTGTTTTTAATAACTTAAAACTTACCAGTCGATATATTTGTGTTTATTGTCTGTATAATAAACACTTATTGGTAATTCTGTTCCTCGACTTTGATGACTGAAGGGGTGCCTGATAGAATGGAACTATTTTACCTCGCGGAAGGGTGATAAACAAATGTTTTTTTCCGTCCTCTTTATCTTAAAATCCAACAATAAATGGCAGTAATACACTCGAGGTTGTGCTTTAACACCAAAAGTGCCAATGTATCACGTTAAAGCACTCCTTCTCATGTATTATTGCTTAATTATATGTCTTAAGCCCTCATTAAAGCGAACAGACAGTGATCTGCTGGACGTCTAATGGACCACAACTGTAATTTAAAAAAATAAGAACCTGGACCTTCGTCCTGTCCCGAGTGTACCTCCGCCTGCACCTTGCGAATTCCAGACCAGGCTCTAGACCTGACGCTGACCAGGATAAGTGAGGTAATTGGGAAGCTTTGCTTTTTGTGAAAAATACATAAATAACAGAGGATTGTGAATTGGTCCTGTCTAATCCCCATTCTTAATAAGTCATGTTAGTTGATGCTGGAATGGTGGACCGAGTTCTCTCTGCACTATGGTCCATTGCTTCTGTACTGCCACAAATGTACCCAACTACTGATTCTCTTTCCTTCTGAGCTGTTCCTGCCAACGCCTGTGCTGCGGTGAATCAGAGATGGCATCAGAGGCCCTGCTGCCATGGCCCCTCCTGTCATCGCCAGGCTTGATCAGTAGAATAATTGATGCTATGCCACAGAGGCTACTCAGCTGAACTACTAGTGGGCATCTGCAGTATGAGCACCAACACTCCCAGTTCCTAACCATTACACTTCATTCTGTCACTGATTGAACTCTTAGCTCGTTACATCAGCTCTTCCATGTATACATTCCACTGGTCAACTGTATTCGTCTGTGCTCTTTATTGAAATTAACAGTCAACTATTGTTCAGTCTATGCCACTGTTTCAAAATGTATGCCTACTAAATATCGGTTGATATCATTATTTTCATGATGTTTAGGATTTTCCTCACCACTGTTGCTTTGGGCTTAGAAGAGGAGTTATCTCTGTAAAGCCACTTTAACCACTGTACAGTGCTAACAGAAATAAATTTGATCTTGAATTAGACAAACTCTTATGTTCACTTCCAGGAAATAAATGTACTGTATGTGTACTCTTTGGATCAGAACTGGATCTCACTGCTGCCGGTTTCCCACTATTTGCTACATTTTAAACACGAAAGATGCAGTAGGCCATGTAGTGTGCTTTGGTACAATTTGGCCTGAGCAGACATTCTATATGTTTGTCCTAATCCAAATATCCATGTTGTTTGCTTGCTGCATGACACAAATCGCTGTTGGGTTAGTACGAGTACGCCATTCCAAACACAGTCAATGACCTCATTCATGCAGATACAAAGCCGTTTCTTACCAGGCGAAAAGTTGGGGTTTGTCGCCCCCTGGTGGCAATCAAAATACAAACTTAAAATGTGTAAATAATAAAAAAAAAACACTCGGTAATTTATGCATGCCCAACTACAGTTTATTTTAAGCACAACCCTTAAAAATACATGCAGAGGATGCTGATTTCTTGTTGTTAATGACAGATTTTTTTATGGAGTCACAATAATGCTCATATCTCTTGTGGGTATAAAATGAGACGTGGATGTGAGATGTGGTCCTCTTCAGCTCTGCCACCTTATAGTCAGGATAAGGTTCTTAATTGTGACAGATATAGTACCTCTACAGAGGCCCAGGGAGAGCAGTGGACGGCGCAGCCGAAAATGTCCACCACACCCTAGGAGTGCCTCCTCAGGCCACAGATTCTATAGGTGTTTAAAACTCAGTACTTCTAAAAAACCCAATAATAACAGGAGAAAATACCTGTCTGATTACAGCCAAAATAAGTGTACATCATTTTCTGCTGATGAATTCCTTAAGTAAGACCGTCTCATACACCCAGGGTAAGTGTTGGCTACAGTGTTTTAACAATCTTGCATAATTAAATATAAAAATCAGATTGAGCTGTGTACAACAGGCCTTAAGAACCAACAATGTCAAAACACTACTCCGCATTATACACGACTTACATGTATCTTGAGCATCAGAATTATATCCAGATATATCCTAGCTTGATGCATTTTAGCCACATCATACCACTCTGTATAACGCATTTAAAAATAAGACCTCTCCCAATACATTGTAATAGCACGAGTTTTTGAAAATCAAACATCTCTTGCATAAAGCACCTGCAAAATGAGGTACAACAAAAAGCAAAGATTTATGACCTGCATGTTATGTACAATAAAGCAAGCATTAATGCATGTGAGTAAAATGTTATCCGGATATAATCCAAATAAAAGACACAATAGACAATCTGGTGTAAATAGGATCAAAGATTATCCAACTCTGTTACTACCCAACTATTTTCAGGACAGTTCTGGTCTCATTCTGGCAAGTCCTGATTTGGACCTTGGTAGAAGCAATGCTTAGAAATACTCATTAGCTGCCACTTTAGGTTAGAAATACCCATCAACATTTAGCCATCAACAAACTAAAATGCAGTCAGATGCATCCTGTTAAATATTATTGGGAACACTAGAAGAAAAAATGGATTTGAAAGGTTAGAAGGTATTAATGAATTCAGCACGTGAAAAAACAACATGCTTTGCTAGAATTTACTACGCCATTGGTCTATTCAAACGGTTTGTATGTGACTCCTTACCACATGCACCTTTAACCACAATTAACTTAAAAAATATCCCATCACCAGCTCATATTAACACTTACAGAGCCCATTCTACAGTATTGTCAAAAGGAAAAGACCAATAAAGTACAGTGAAAGAGAAATGAAGCACAATTTATCGTAACTGATGAAGTCTTCCATCCTTACTTCACCTGACGCACTGACTTTGCTTACCGTAGTGCTGAACAGAGACTGTCAGAGTTGTGGTGGATCAAGCCTGGATGCTGTTACCAGTTCTAGCTTTGATTACCAAAGCTATTACTGGTATAAATCAAGTCAGGTCAGATTTATTTATATAATGCTTTGTACAGTGGGGCATTGTCTCAAAGCAACTTTACAATTTTAGATGATCTCCTAATATCCATGTCCAATCCCAAATTGAGCAAGCCTAGGGCGACAGTGGCAAGGAAAAATCCTGCTCTCATCCACATGAAGCTCCAATGAACCTACATTAAATGTCTTGTGATGGGCCAAAATGCTGGTAAATGGCTTTAACATAATGCTGAATGTACCCATTAGCTTTTACTCTCATAGTACCACATCTTCCTTTATCTAGGTCTTTGACCACCACTACTATAACAGTCCTGAAGCACAGGTAAAGAGAATGCAGGGGACGAGGGAGAAGCTAGAGAGGAGACAAAGGTGCTCAGTGAAGGGAACGTGGGATGGATGGACAGAGGCGATCAAGCCGGTACCGATGCAAGTTCAGGAACTCCCTCATTTTCAGTCCTGTTAGACAGAAGCATTTCTTTTAGAGTATGGCAATTACAACAGTCTGAACAGAGGCTCATCACTGGAATACACACTTGAATTGGGGAAATGTTTTCAGTAGTCAAGTCAAGTCAGATTTATTTATATAGAGCTTTTTACAATGGAGCATTGTCTCAAAGCAACTTTACAAGTGTAGATTATCTCCTAATAACTACGTCCAATCCCAAATTGAGCAAGCCTAGGGCGACAGTGGCAAGGAAAAACTCCCTGAGTGTTATAGGAAGAAACCTTGGGAGGACCAAGACTCAAAAAGGGACCCAACCTCCTTGGGCGGCGTAGATGATAAATCTAAGAGCGAAACTAAAGTCATGGAGTCAAAGTTTGAGTAAAATGTGAAGTATGCACATCGGCATTAAGTAATGTCTAATATCCTCAAACGCTTTGAAATTGTTGCAGGGTCTGCTTACTAAAAATGACCACAGTAGTGAAAAATGTTCTAAAAGAGCTGGTTTGCCCAAATGTTGAGTTAAAGATGGTGTAAATAACTGCACCAAACACCTGACCCTATGAGTGGCGGTTTATTTGTTAATAAACTAATTTGGTAATACATACAGTTAAGGTCAGATTATTCTGGTCAGGGTTGTGAGAGGGTTTGAAGCACCCTGTGCGGACTTGCCTACATCACACAATGGCCTAGCTAACAAGAGGTGGTGGGCGACTGTACCACCTGAGCAGCATAATACATTTAAAAAATTATTCTGTATTAATTTATCTATGTAAATTTTTCAACAATTACTCAACTAAAAAGAACACAAAGCATCATCATCATCCAGAAGAAGGTCAATGGTCAAAGTCTACATTACCTGGAGGATCATTTATCCCGTACTCTCGACAACAACAGTCTTGGACTCCTTGACGGGGGATGTGTAGTGATAGTCATCACTCAGCAGGCCAAGGATTGGATACTGGTTTGTGTATCTGCACCAAGCAAGACACACCCATGGTTCAGATATGCATATTTATTTGAGCCACCTGGATTATTTACGAAAGCGTATGTAAAGCATTTGAAGTCTGAACCTATGACTCAGTGAGATTTCAATATTCGTTTTGGAAAAGAAGTTATATTTCGGTGCATCACTAAATGTTATTAGTTCATTTTTCACTTTTTCAAATGAAAACAAAGAAAGATAAGTTTCATTTGGGAAACTTTTATACTTTTTATCCCAAATAAAAATAAAATTGTTGTTGTTTTAAACAAAAGATCCTTACTATAGTTTTGTTTGACCACATTCTCTTACGTTTTAGTGATGACAGTCCTGGAGGAACTCTTGCTGTCATTCTTCTCCTGCTGGAGCCGTCTTATGTCCTGAGGACAAACACCAAACACCGAGGTCAAATGTCAGAAGCGTTAAAAGATGGGAGGGTAAGGGCTGTCAATCAAACTCAATAACTGCAGTGAAGTATATATATATATATAGTGGTGCTTGAAAGGTTGTGAACCCTTTAGAAGTTTCTATATTTCTGCATAAATATGACCTAAAACATCATCAGATTTCACACAAGTCCTAAAAGTAGATAAGGAGAACCCAGTTAAACAAATGAGACAAAAATATTATACTTGGTCATTTATTTATTGAGGAAAATGATCCAATATTACACATTGGTGAGTGGCAAAAGTATGTGAACCTCTAGGATTAGCAGTTAATTTGAAGGTGAAATTAGAGTCAGGTGTTTTCAATCAATGGGATGACAATCAGGTGTGAGTGGGCACCCTGTTTTATTTAAAGAACAGGGATCTATCAAAGTCTGCTCTTCACAACACATGTTTGTGGAAGTGTATATCCTGGCACAACAAAGAGATTTTCTGAGGACTCCGAAAAGAGTTGTTGATGCTCAATCAGGCTGGCAAAAGGTTACAAAACCAGTCTCTAACGAGTTGGACTCCCAATCCACAGTCCGACAATGTGGTACAAATGGGGAAATTTCAAGACATTGGTTACCCTCCCAGTAGTGGTCTACCAACAAAGATCACTCCAAAGCAAGCGTTAAATAGTTGGGCGGGGTACTTCCTAAGCAACTGAAGGCCTCGCTCACATTGCTAATGTTAATGTTCTGAGTCCACCACAGAAAGAAACTGAACAACAGTGGTGTGCATGGCAGGTTTGCACGAGAAGTCCACTGCTCTCCAAAACAACATTGCCTTGCTTGCTGCTCGTCTGCAGTTTGCTAAAGATCAACCGTGGACAAGCCGAAGGCTATTGGAAGAATGTTTTGTGGACTCTTGAGGTCCAAAAATTTTTAACTTTTTGTTTTTGAAACGAAGCGTTCACGTTTTAGGGAAAGGAAAACACTCTGCATTCCAGCATAAGAACCTTATCCCGTCTGTGAACATTGTGGCGGTAGTAATCATGGTTTGGGCCTGTTTTTTGCTGCATCTGTCAGGATGCTGCCATCATTGATGGAACAATGAATTCTGGATTATATATCAGATAATTCTAAAAGGAAACATGGTCAGGACATCTGTCCATAACTGACACCCTCAGAGAAGGGGGTCATGCAGCAAGACAAACGACCCTAAGCACACAAGCCGTTCTACCATAACAATGGTTACAGAAGAAATAAAGTTAATGTTTTTTGGAAATGGCAAGAGTCAAGTTCTGACCTTAATATATAATCGAAATGGTGTGTGGAATGACCTGAATGTGAGCAGCTAATGTGAGGAAACCCACCAACATCCCAGAGCTGAAGCTGTTCTGTACGGAGGAATGGGCTAAAATTCCTCCAAGCCGGTGTGCAGGACTGATCAACAGCTACAGGAAACGTTTAGTTGCAGTTATTGCTGCACAGGGGGGTCACACCAGATACTGAAAGCAAAGGTTCACATACTTTTGCCACTCACTAATATATAATATTGGATCATTTTCCTCAATAAATAAATGACCAAGTATAATATTTTTGTTCCATTTGTTTAACTTTGTTCTCTTTATCTACTTTTAGGACTTGTGTGAAAATCTGATGATGTTTTAGCTTATATTTATGCAGAAATCTAAAAAATTCTAAAGGGTTCACAAACTTAAGCACCTCTGTACATACCCCTCTTACAACCAGCTTAATCAGATGGACAGCTAACTGCACTAAACCTAATTACACTGTATATAGCCCTTAGAGTGAGAATATTTCTATCAGCAGAAAGAACAACAGCAAGGGAGTATATCCTTTGCAGAAAATGAGCTTTGTTTTCAATGTCGAGTCGGGCCTCACACAAACACGTAATTAACTGTGTCTGAGGGAGGAGAGGACTGACGGGGAAAGAATCACCAGGTGCTGCAACAGCAACCCCTGAGCACCGAGTACAGAGTATGGGTTTGCCGGTGAATTCCAGGATAGCCCCACCCAAAAGAAACTGGCTAGGACAAAGCTGAGGAAAAACAGGAAAGTAAATAGATAAGAGTATCAAAAAGAGTTGGCGTATTCACTACATTTGGGAAATTGGTAGGTATGTGTTGTAATGTGTGTGAGCCAATGAAAAGGTGCAGAGCTGATGACTGGCATTGCATTTAAAAAATACAAACACAAGTGTTCTGTTTATTTAACACAGGCCATGTCAGCTGCTATTGCTACCTTCATGCATAACAAGTTCTCAGAGAATTTTAGCA
Organism: Ancistrus triradiatus; assembly: GCA_025084515.1. Taxonomy (NCBI): domain Eukaryota; kingdom Metazoa; phylum Chordata; class Actinopteri; order Siluriformes; family Loricariidae; genus Ancistrus; species Ancistrus triradiatus. The sequence continues at coordinate 162,909 of JAJAGP010000142.1, read as the reverse complement.
TTTATATAATAGTTATAGATATATATATATAATATATATATATATAGTATATATCTCTATATATATCTACTATATATATATATATTATATATTCCCCATCGTATCATGCACCTAAAAACCAACAACCTACATATACAGTATTGTGCAAAAGTTTTTTAGCATTCTGTATTTATTACTTTATATTCTGCTTATTCTTTATTTAAATTTTTAGTGGTCAATGCACTTTTGTTATTTCTACAATTACAGACACTACTCCATTTGTTTTCTACATACTTTATTGACTTAAGAGGGTGTTTAAGATTTTAAATGCTTCCGGCATTTTAAATATCTTCTGGCAGGGGTGGTTTTTGAAATTCCTGTTCTGGCCCTTGGGTCAGTGGATTTTTATGGGGGTGTGCGGTGCATGTGTGAGTGTGAGATGATATAACCCTCTTCCAGGCGTGTCTGATGGCTAGTTGTCTCCGCTGCTCCAGTGGCTCAAGGAGCTCAGTGATTCTCATTGTAGGCTCTTATCCTGGAACGGTCCCTTTGGTGTATTCTGTCTGGATCTTACCAGCTGAAGACTGTCCTCAATCAAAATGACACACACAACAAAAGTTAGAGTATATAGTTAACTGTGATCCATCTCTGACAAACTCTTCACATGCTCAAACTCTAATATTCAAACTCTGAGCACACCATCAGACAATAGGAAAATACCGTGGGTCTTCAGTTTATTTGATATATATCCACAATTATACTTTCAGTTTCTAGATAAAAGTAGAATAACCCACTACAAGACTTTACAGCTTTGTTGTGGAATTCCAAATTTTTTCTTGTTGCCCCTTTCCCCACAGTGCCCCACCCCCCAATTGACTTAGCCAATTTCCCATTTTCTCTGTATCATGTTCCCCGTGCCATGGAGGAGGCCACAGGCTGATGAATGCCTCCACACAAGCCAACTCTACTGATCCATAATTCTGAACAGCAGATGGTAGACTATGCTTAACCACGAGCATGAATCCACGCAGAGGAACGGACTAAGCTCGTTACATTTGCTTGCCATCTTTGATGCCTTGATAAATCCCTGGCTGATCTTCCCACCCTCAGACACAGCCAACTGTATCTGTATACCAACTGGTAGGGCCGGAAGTACTGCCGAGACTCCCAGGTCTCCCAGGGTGGGCGTACTCACACTGAGCCCGGTTGCCTTGAACTGTGCTCACGGAGTCCATCAAATCGAATGCATTGATTATGTATAAGACGCTGAAGCAGTCACACTACATTCGTAATCGCGCTCTGGCACACTTGAAGAGGTGGGCTCGAGCGCGGTTCAGTGTACCAGCACGATGTGGTGCACTCACACTAGTCAATCGAACCGCTTTAGGGGTCAATCGCACCCGAGCACGGTACAGACTGCCTAGTGTGAGGACACCTTTGAAGCTGTTTGCTTTTTTCAAACACATTTCTAACAGTTCATTCAGTTAAGAAGAAGCACCACTGGAATCTTTATGAAACCAATGGACCAAAGCCATGTCTTCAACGATATTTGAAATTCAAAATTGGTTTTCCCAAAATACTACTTTTCTGAAAAGGAAAATTGGCATGGCAATGGCACATCTATTCATCTCACCCGCATATTCTTCAGCTCCCTTTCCTTGTCCTCCCGAAGTTCGTTTAGCATCTTTTCATAATGTCTTGACAGCTCCTGATTCTTAGCGTTCAGACTGGAAGAACTGCTCTGATTTTCAAGCTGAAACACAGAAACATGAACGTGATCAGTTCACTTCTGAAGTTGCTCTAGATAAGGGCGCCTGTTAAATGCTGTAAATGTAAGTACAAGCAGCTGATTTAAATGGTATGCTCTAGCAGTGCTGATACGCAGGACATTGTGACTGGAGGACAGGGGTATTGTGATCAATTTTGGTATCGTGACAGTCCATGTGTTTTTCTGAGCATACCGTCAGCGTTTAAAGAACACTGACCAACTGCAGATTTCATTATAAAACGTGTAATTATCATTGTTGTAGGCTTTAACGTCCAGTTTAGCATAATCAGAGGATGTGCAAACTTCACACAGGCCGAATCCAAGGTCGGGATCGAACCTGGGACACGAACTGTGGGGTGACCGCGCTAACCGCTGCGCCCATATGATTAATTACTTAAATTACTGGTTCATTTACCACTCAATTTCAAAGCAATGCCATTCTGAATCTTTCTGCTACAAAATGTATCACACTGTCAACACGAGCTATCTTGTAGCACAGTTTGATATGTCTCCATCTTCTGACCCCCGTGTCGTTTCATTGTTCGACTGGCTAAAGAACAACAATTGCTGGATGAGTTGAGCAGAGTAATGGTAAAACATCATTGGGAGTAAGGTCTGATGCATTATGTTACCTGAAGTATGGAAGTAAGTGCTAAACACTGCATCGAAACCCTTGGAGTTACTTCTGACACTGACGTTAACATTAAGAAATATATATAAGTGTATGCAAAATGGCTTTCTGTCACCTATGAAATAATTCTAAGGTCCATGACCTTCTGTACGCAGCTGAAAGTAAGAAACTCATGCATGCTTTTACAGTGATACAGTGGTGTGAAAAACCGGTTTGTCCCCTTCCTGATTTCCTATTTTTTTGCATGTTTGTCACACTTAAGTGTTTCAGAAGATCAAACCAATTTAAAATATGAGTCAAAGACAACACAATTAAACACAAAATGCAGGTTTTAAATGGTGTTTATTATTATTAAGGGAGGAAAAAAAACAAACCCGTGTGAAATTGCCCCCTAAACCTAATAGCTGGTTGGGCCACCCTTAGCAGCAACAACTGCAACCAAGCGTTTGTGATAACTTGCAATGAGTCTTTTACAGCGCTGTGGAAGAATTTGGGGAAATAATCTTTTGGATGTGTTTTGGATCATTGTCCTGCTGCAGAACCCAAATTCGTTTCAGCTTGAGGTCACGAACAGATGGCCGGACATTCTCCTTCAGGATTTTTTGGTAGACAGCAGAATTCATAGTTCCATTTATCACAGCAAGTCTTCCAGGTCCTGAAGCAGCAAAACAGCCCCAGACCATCACACTACCACTGCCATATTTTACTGTTGGTATAAATGTTCTTTTTCTGAAATGCTATGTTACTTTTATGCCAGATGTAATGGGACACACACCTTCCAAAGAGTTCAACTTTTGTCTCGTCAGTCCACAGAATGTTTTCCCAAAAGTCTTGGGGATCATCAAGATGTGTTCTGGAAAATTTGAGACAAGCTTTAATGTTGTATTTGCTCAGCCGTGGTTTTCGTCTTGGAACTCTGCCATGCAGGCCATTTTTGCCCAGTCTCTTTATGGTGGAGGCATGAACACTGACCTTAACTGATCAAGTGAGGCCTGCAGTTCTTTGGATGTTGTTGTGGGGTCTTTTGTGACCTCTTGGATGAGTCGTTCTTGCATTCTTGGGGTAATTTTGGTTGGCCGGCCACTCCTGGGAAGGTTCACCACTGTTCCATGTCTCTGCTCCATGCCATTTGTGGATAATGGCTCTCACTGTGGTTTGCTGGAGTCCTAAAGCTTTATAAATGGCTTTATAACCCTTTCCAGACTGATCGATCTCAATTATTTTCTTTCTCAATTGTTCCTGAATTTCTTTGGATCTTGGTATGACGTGTAGCTTTTAAGGATCTTTTGGTGTACTTCACTTTGTCAGGCAGGTCCTATTTAAGTGATGTCCTGATTGAGAACAGGTGTGGCAATAATCAGGCCTTGGTGTGGCTAGAGACAGTGAACTCACGTGTGATAAACCATAGTTATGTTTTAACAAGGGGGACAAACACTTTTTCACACAGGACCATGTAGGTTTGGATTTTTTTTCTCCCATAATAATAAACACCTTCATTTAAAAACTGCATTTTGTGTTTACCTGTGTTGTTTTCGACTAATATTTAAATTGGTCTGATGTTCCGAAACACTTAAGCGACAAACATGGAAAAAAAATCAGGAAATCAGGAAGGCGGCAAACACTTTTTCACAGCATTACTGTAATGGTCTTCTATCTAAGCATAGTTAAAACTTTTCTCACTTATATAAACAGAGTACCTGAGCGAGAATATAAGACACACAAGACCTGTACTTTAACAGCTACACTGGCTACCAGTGGCATTTGGGATCGAATTTAAGAACTTCTGACTGGTTGTTAAATATGTTCCATCAAGACCTCTCAGATCAACAAACAAAAACTGCTGGTTATTGCCCCTTGGCAGCTGCAGAGGTAAGGTGACATTTTTGTACTATGGCCCAAACGTCCCTTCCCAAAAACCTGACAGCTCTTAATGATTTATACTCATTTGAGAAGACGTTAAAGACTCATACATTAGGGATTAAATAATTATATATCGTATACTCATATTTTAAATGCTTTTAGTCATCCTAATTCTGTTTTACTTTCCATTTTATTAGCTTTTAATTAGCATAACTAAGTTTTTGTTTCTTATAAATTAAAATGCACTTTAAATCTCTGATGCATACCTAGGAGTTCTATATGTAGTTTTAGTTTTCTTCCAACATGGACAGGGTTTCTATCCCTGTAGGAGAGGATAATAATAATTGTACAAGAGTGTCATGGTTATCCCGGTCAGCTCACAGTTCCAGAAAACCGGGTTTCAGTAAAATTTGCATGTTCTCCCCGTGTCTGTGCTGGATTCCGCTCACATTCCAAAAACCTGTGTTAGGTCAAGTCATGTCTCCAATGTGACTGTGTCCACGAGTTTAAGAGAGGCACTGTGGTGCCCCTGTCCAAGATTGGTTCCTGCCTTGCATACTGTGCTGCTGGTTAGGCACACAGGTTTCGTCCCCTTCAACTCATCCCACAGGTTTTCAAAGGCAGTTAGGTCAGTGCTCTGGGATGGCCACTGCAAATCTTTGATTCTGTGCTCAGTGGACCATGTTTCTGTTGGCTCCAAGGTGCTTAGGATCGATATCCTGCTGGAATTCAATCCTGGTTCAGTCCAAGCTTCCTGGCTGAGGCGGCCTGGTTTTGGTTTAATAACAGCTGGAACTTGAAGCCTACGATACCACATTTCCAAACATGTTTTCTGCATTGACTCCATCTTGCCTCTGGTATACCTTAACCAATATGCCAACATTGCCCTAAATGATCTAAAACATTACTACTGTGGAAAATGGTCAGATGACATTTTCAGTGAGCTCTGATAATCATAGTCAGACGGTTAGAGCAGAACTGTGAAAGGTAAGGGGAGGACTGTTCTAATACTGGAATCTCTCCCACCTTCTTGCGCAGCAGCTCGTTCTCCTGCTCCAGAGCCCTCTTGCTGCTCTCCAGATCTTTGATGCGGAAATCCCTACTGGTGTCGGTGCTGCGACTGCTCATGAGCTGCGTCTCCAAGTTGCGATGAGCAGAGCTGCTGTCTTTCAGAGAGTTCTGGGAGATGGAAGAAAAAGACGCTAGCGTACACAAGCAAGTCGATATGATGTACCATCTTTGTAATTGGCATAAGAGACAAGTATGAACTAAAATTTGGTGAATCTGGTCATGGTTTAGGGCCAAAAGGTTAACAGTTCTTCTAATGTTTACAACATGAAGCAGACATCTGAATAAGGGCGAACGCAATCATAATTACTGGTATGTAAGCTCATGATCTCGTACATATTGGCCATAACATTCTGAAAGCACCAACCTGTAATTGTCGGTTGTTTTCACGCAGGGTTTCCAAAATTTTTTCATACTGCTGGGACTGGTCAGCCTTAAAGCTGAGGTCCCTCTCCAGCTGCTCTTTGTCACTCTCCAGGCGCTGCACACACACACAACACTTGTTCAGATTCATAGCTATAATTACAGATGCTCCCCAATTTACAATGGAGTTACCCATTAATAAACCCATTGCAAATTGACTATCGCAAACCGAGGAGTTTTTAGTTTTTATATATACACATATGACGTGTAGTGAATTCTGAGTTGCTTTTCTGCTCACCACAATTGTACAGATTGGTCATCAGAGTTATCTGAGGTCTCTGAATGTTTCATCCTTAGGCCTTGTGTTTAAAAATAAATAAATAAATAAAATTCAATTTGTCACCCATCATTCTGCACTCAATACCCCATTGACACGGTGAAAACAGAATTTTAGAAACTTTTGCAATTTTATTAAAAAGGAAAAATTCAAGTTTTCCCGCACCAATCTGGACCAATGGGGGAGTGTTCAATCTTGTTTTTGTAAGTTTTTGTTTCTCACACTCGGAGTCCTTTAGGTGCTTGTTTTCCCATAAATTCCAGGCTTACGGTCATGTGTTTTTTACTGAGGAGAGGCTTCTGTCTGGCCACTCTGCCATAAAGCCCAGATTGGTGGAGTGCTACAGAGGCGGTTGACCTTCTGAAGTTTCTCCCATCTGCACACAGGATCTTTGGAGCCCTGCCAGACTAACCATTACATACCTGGTCACCTCTCTTACCAAGGCCCTTCAGCCCCGATTACTTACTTTGGTGGGGCAGCCAGCTCTAGGGGGAGTCCTGGTTGTTCCAAACTTCTTCCATATAAGAATTATGTAAGAATAATAATATGTGCTCTTGGAAAATCGCAGCGCAGCAGAAAATTATTTTGGTTTCACTTTGTCCTTGTGGGATACCGAGTACAGAATGATGGGGGGGAAAAACCTTCACCTTTATTTTAGCACAAGGCCACAGCATAATTAAATGTGAAAAGGTGAAAGGGTCTGAAGACTTTCCGAATGCATTGTACCCCTTAAGAATGAACATTGCCATCAACATATAACCTAATCACTAATATCCCCACAGATTATATCCTTTGTTCATAAACATCCCCACAGCAATATACCATGAATCAAAAATACCCAGCACAAACAAATACCTGTTAAAAATAAATAAATGAAAAAAACGCCTGTTTTTTATTTCCTTAACTGGTCATTTACTAATAAGTAAAACACAATAAGAACTAATTCAGAACTATTTTTTTTTATTCACAACACTGTAGCATCTCCAAAATGGCCTACTCCATCACAATCCAGTTTTCAGTCTGCATCAAGTTCTTTCAGGATATCCAACTGCTGTGTTTCTATCACCGGCTTCCTCCATCTTCTCACATCATACTACAAGCACTGAGGTTTGCCTATAAAACCAACAGTGGTTCACCACCACATACCCAAAGACACCGTTTCAACACCACTCTGTACCTTGACTAGTTTGTTGTGGTACGTTGGGACAACGAGGCAAGGCTGGACATATTCCACCTGGCATTCACACGAATGCATATAAACGAATAAAAGAAAACTCTGGCATTGAGGTGGGTTTAACAGTGTCTTCCAATAGACAAAGACCCTCAGGTAGAAATGTATTCAGTGCAAACAGGGAAGGTCTACACCAGAGGGACCTTGTATTAATAATGCTAATGCAGTGAATAAACTTATCAGATCTTTACACAGTTACTCCAACTATGACAGAATACAACTCTGTAGGAAGTGTAGCACGAGTGTTAGTTTGGGTTAGATTGCATTCTGACAGAGGGGGGCGCTCTCACCCTCAGATCTTCCTGGAGGTGTACCAGCTCTTCTCTTAGGGTGCTAAAGGTGCTGAGGAGCAAACGCATGGTCTTATCAGCAGTCGTGCGTGTCTGTAATGAGAGAGAGTGAAAGGCTTACACCACACTGTAATAGGAACAAAGGCCAAGCAAGTCACTGAGGCTATTAGACAGGAACCGATAGGTGGGGCCGCCTGAGAAAAGGGTGAGGTTAGGATTATTTCCACGAGTGTGCGGTGTAGAGTGACTGACGTACGCTGCAAACACACCTGTAACAGGTAGCGAATCTGCTGCTTAGTCAGTTCAGACACGCCTTTAGGAATGAGCTGCTCTATCTCTTCGTTCTCCGCCTATCCCAGAAAACACACACATATACACACCTTATGTTTATTCCAGCTCAGAGAAACTGTTCCATTTATTAAAAAACATACCTGCAAATGTATATCATATGTCTGACAATATATTAATCAATGGAACTATAACCCATAGCTATGACAACTATGAATACATGCACCCAAGGTGCTGCTTGTGCTGCCACACCCTACCTTGTAATCAGAGTCCACAAGTTGTTTTCTGAGGGAGAAAGCAAGATAGGGCATGAGCAGAAATATGACAAGCAACAGAGAACAAAAAACACAAAGGCAAAACGTCTCACCTAAAGCCAGTACAGTGAGGGGGGGGAAGAAAAAATCATTTTAACTTTGTGATTCATTAACTCGTTACTCATAGCAAGGGAAGCAGGTAGTAATCCAGCAATACAGGTAGGATTGTGTGCCAACGAACAGAAATAGCAGTGTTTTAAAGATCAATTAATTCCCTTAAAATTGATTTTAGGTCCTGATGAAATTTTAAATAAGGTAACAAAATTAGCCACTGATCAACAGCATTACAGGAGTAACGATGCATTGTGACACAGTAAATTGCCATGCAAAAATGGGACAATCTGCATCGTTGACGTAGACCAGTGGTTCCCAAAGTGGGGGGCACGGAGCTATAGCATTTACATTACATTACATTTACAGCATTTAGCAGACGCCCTTATCCAGAGCGACTTACAATTGGTACAGTCTTACAATCCAAGCAATTGTGGGTTAAGGGCCTTGCTCAAGGACCCAACAGTGGCAGCTTGGCTATGGACTATGGTCCATAGTCCAGTACATTATCCACTAGGCTACCACAGTCCCAAGGGGATAGCAAGGGGGCACAGCAAGCCAAATGAATGTTGTTACGCGGTAAAAATGTAAGATACATAATGCACATCACTTGTGATAATTCCACATTTGTTCAATAAGAATCACAATGTTTAAAAGAAATTCCAGTGGAGTTCGGAAGCCAAACACCAGAGGGCGACATATCGCATCCTCAGTGGGATTCCTTAATTTCTTTTCATTGCAGGGGACAAAAGATTCTTTTTGTTGAATTTTTTACACGAGAAAAGCACATATTACTTTGGAATTGCTATTCTTCAAAAATAAAAAAAGAAATGTTTCAAGTCAGTTATTTAAGATATGCTAATGCTTCAATGGAGCATTTTGTTTACAAGTTTATAGTTTATTTAAATTAAATTAATTCTCTAGTAAATTATTTTAATTGCAGAGGATTAACGTTGTTTGGTTTGTTTGTTTAAAACTTATACATGTGCATTATTTACTCTTCGGAAATAAAAAAGCAGGAACGTCTTCTATGGAATGTATATATAATCGATATATGTGAGAAAATCGACTGGCGAACTCAGCATCACGAATCGAATCACGAGCAGTGCATCATTACACCCCTACAGCATGAATGGACTATTGGTGTCATACTAATACCACTATTGCATGTGAGGACTTTACAAAAGCAATGCACTAGAATCAGATCTAACAAATGACTGATTAAAAGCAATCGTCATGTGCTCCTACCGCCCGCTGATCTTTGACACATGTTCAGACATGCAGGTGTGGATGTCGCAGTTCTTCCGGTAGACGTCAGCAAGGAGTTCGCCAAAAAAGCGCGTGTCGAGTTTATCTTTTGGCTCAACATCCACCACGTCTAACTTCACTTCGTTCTTCAGTTTATGATGCAGATCGATTTCTACATTTTCGTGCACATTGCTGACACTGTATGTCGAAACCTTTAAGTAGACACAGAAATCACAAATCAGGGTTATGTTATGAATCACCAGTGAGCCCACTATGGGCCCTACATTTGCATGTGTTGTACTCTACATTATATCACTCCATTTTGAAATGACAACAACAAAACTATTTTAAGTGACTCATTCATAAAGACCCATAGCTTGTGTATAAATGATGAACACCATAACACTGGTAGTTCATGGGAATGTTCCAACACCCATGCTAATGGGGTTTTTTTCCCAATTAACTACTTGCCCAGGTTAAGGGCATCATAATTACTTGGCTAAACCTTTTAGTAGGTCCATACTATGTGTTTTAGATTCCAACGCTGTGTACAGTCATGCAGTTTTAATCCCTTTCTATTACAAGACACACTGGTAGCACTTGCTTGCTTTAACCGTCACTTTGAACTTTTGAGAAATGTCATAATGAAGTTTACAGTTTCTATCGGCAAGGTTCCACTAAAAACAGGGGAGTGGCAAAGAAGTCTGACTGGATTCCAGAAATAAGAGTGAAACACGCATAGCAGATTCCCATATACTCCCATATCCATATGATGAGTAAAATCAGAAGCAGCACTGCCCTGACGGGTGCTGACTTGTTTACTGACTACACCTCTTCTCTCTGATTACTTGATGATCCCATAACCATGGAACAAAGTAAGGCTAAGAAATTGCTGTTAAACTTTTTAAGACCTCTAAAGGAACATGACTACAATATGCAACAAGAACAATGCTTTAATGGCTCATTTTATGTAAATCAACCACAGGTTTTAAGACCATTACTTTCCTGTGTTCACGTCAGAGACAAGCGAGAGTTTTTAGCCTCTAGCATGCACATTGGAGCAATTCTTCAGTAGATAATTTCACTTTAGCCTTCTTTTCAGTTACCAGTCAAATTCCGCATTGATTACAAAATACTTCTTATAACTTATAAAGCTCTACATGGCCTGGCCCCACATTATCTGAGTGAACTCTTAGAGTTTTACAATCCATCTCGTCTACTTCGTTCGCAGGGTGCAGGACTTCTTTTAGTTCCTAGAATTAAAAAAGTCACAGCAGGGGGAAAGGCTTTCTCAGACTGGCCCCCCAACTATGGAATAAACTTCCCACTTTCGTTCGAGATTCAGACACCCTCCAAAGTTTTAAGGCTAGGCTAAAGACCATACCTATTTACAAGGCTTTTGACTGATTTAGCCAGGATGCATGGCTTGGGTCCCACTGGGGCCGGATTCTGGAGTCATGTCTGGCCTGCCTGCCTTGTCCGCTAGCCGGGGTGTCCGAGTGGGGCGGTCTGGCTGAACTGGGGCTTGGCTCCCCTCGTGTCTTGACTCGTGCATCCTTGCCTTAGACTAAGGGCAGAGCTGGGGGTTCATAGTCAAAGAGTCTTATGGTGATCAGAGACGTTGGGTTGCTGTCTTCTGCCTCCCGTGGGGTTGCCAATGTCTCATGTGATCCCTCTTGGCTGTGTTAGTTATTTTACCAGTTCTGCTCTTTATAGCTATGTTGCTATAGCTAATGCTGCCAGGGTTCTGATTCAAGTGATTGTTAATAGACACTGTGCTCTTAATCAATAACTAATTGCATTTTCTGTTTTCTCTTCGAGCTGTGTTCTGGTACCAGTTCCAGCTCCACACATGATGTTCATCCACTTCAACTTCACTCAAGCTGCTTCCGTCATCAGCTCCAGCCCCATCATACCCGGGCCACTTAATGCCGATGTGCAGGCATACTTCACATTTTATTCAACTTTTGACTCCAGACTTTAGTTTCGCTCTTAGATTTATACATTACGCCGCCCAGGAGGTTGGGTCCCTTTTTGAGTCTTGGCCCTCCCAAGGTTTCTTCCATAACTCAGGGGAGTTTTTCTTGCCATGTCGCCCTAGCTTGCTCAATTTGGGATTGGACGTAGTTATTAGGAGATAATCTAAACTTGTAAAGTTGCTTTGAGACAATGCTCCATTGTAAAAAGCGCTATATAAATAAATCTGACTTGACTTGACTTGACTACCGATATTCATTTGTACAAAAATAACCCTCTAGTAAAAATGTCAGGTTGGACATGATTTAAAAAAGAGCCTTTTATTATAGAAAAACGTTCAAACTGAAGGACAGGTTTGAAGTGCTACACAGAGCAAATACAGGTAGTCCTCGGGTTACGACGGTCTCGAGTTACGACGTTTCGTAGTTTTGACGCATCTCCCATAAGCCTTGTTTCGACTTAAGTGGTTATGCGTCATAAAACGTCGGGACTTCGTGTTTGTGTTGACGGCGGAGGGATACACTACGGTCGGTTACGCGGCTCGGGACTGAGGCAGCGGTGCGTCACCCCAGTGGCTTGTTAACTTTTTGCCCTTCATTATGGCTCCCAAGCATAAGGCAGACTCTTCTGATGGCAGTGCATCGAAGAAGAGGAAGGCCATCACCATGGAAGTGAAATTAGATATCGTTAAGCGATACGGTAAGGGGGAAACACCGACAAACATTGGCCAGGCGCTCGGACTTAGTCGTTCGACGGTCGCTACCATTATGAAGGATAAAGCTCGCATCCTTGAACACGTGAGAGGATCTGCTCCTATGCAATCGAAAGTGATAACTAGGCAGTGTTGTGGTCTTATTATTGAGATGGAAAAATAAATGTATTTTATGTGTCTTTTTGATAATTATGTAGGGTACTGTGTTAGAATAGGTGTTAGGATAGGATAAGTGCTTACAGTATGTTATTTACGATGTTATTTATGTACCGTATCTACGTGTGTTCCGACTTACACCGAAAATCGGTTTACGACGCCCCCTAGGGACGGATCTGCGTCGTAAGTCGAGGACTACCTGTACAGCATTTAAAAAGAGAAGACAAAAACTGAAATGCCTGGCTAGCATGCAGTTAAAGTAATCCACTATTTTTTTTTTTTTAAGTTTTAGTATGTTTTAAAAGGAACGTGATTTGTAATTAAAACAGATTAGCTTGATAACTTCAATATCAATATAGCCTCCATCTAAAAAAGAGCAGAAATATAAATAAGCACTTATGTAATTTAGCAAAGGCTACATACTTTAGGTATCTGGGCAGTATACAACCTATGACAGTATGAAGTAGCAATCTGTAACGTTTGCACGAAGTAGAGTTAAATCATTTTTGTTGGGCTTGTGATTTAGTTAGTGTGCTTTAGACTAACAAACAGTGCTGCTTCTCTCAAACTGGGATTTATGCTCTTGTGGGAAAAATGAGGAGGTGCTAGAGAGACGGGTGGGAAATATGTCATCACAGGACGGGCTGTAATCGTTAACAACAAGGATTGTGACTATTCAGTTTGGGTGTGTTCATACTTAGTTTGGTTCACGTGGTTCAGCCCAAAGCATAAAATGACATTGTTGCATTTGAGTCCTGCTTCGCTTAGCATTCAGTGATATTCTCAACAAAAGTCACACGACGAAGGTCACATACTGACTGGATAGCTTTTATGACATTTTGCGATTGAGCTTGTCAAACTCCCACAGCAATGCTGTGTGCTGGGCTAAACTCATGGGATTTCTTAATATGTGCTGGTGTTTTTACCAGCAAATACCTCACAAAGTTATATTAACTCCGCTGTTCTGCACATAAAAGAACACATGCTGCAAGGAAACGGCAATACTGATGTTTAATGGGCGACTATACCTCATGTAACGAGAAGATGGTTCAGATGGCAGTGTTCATATTTGTTCAAATTAACTGGACTAAAGGAGCAACAGCACCAGGATTTGTTTTAATCAAACCAAACATGCCAAGTGTAAACATACCCTTAAGCTCAGGACCCAGGACAGAAAGCTATAGCGTTAGTACTCTTTCTGCAAACCAAACTGAAACAATAGTTATCAAATTTTGTGATTAGAAGTCAGTATATGGGGGCACGGTGACACACCTCACAGCTTCAGCATCCCCTGTTCGATCCCAACCTCAGCCTCCACCTCTGTGGAGTTTGCATGTCCAACCTGTGTCCATGTGGGTTTACTCCAGGTTCCTCCCACATTCCAAAGACATGCATGTTAGGTTAACTGGTGTTTCTAAAGTGCCCTTAGTCTGTGAATGAGTGCATGTGCTTTATGATGGATAGGGCCCTGTCTAGGGCTGTGCCTGCCTTGCACATTGTGTCGCCGGCTAGGCACCGGCTTTCTCACGACCGTGACCAGGATTATGTGGATAAGAAAATAAATGTAGTATACAAAACCAGTCAGTACAAAACCGCATGTCCTCATCTGCACCAATGATGCTTGGAAATGTTTTAAAAATAGCCCTACCAGTGGCCTAATGTATAAAAATAAAAAGAATCAGATCAGCTTTAGAAGTGCTCAGTGTTTTTTTTTTTTGCCAGAGACACTCTCTATCATTAAAAACTAAGTCGATGAAAGAAGGAGCAGACTGCCTCAGTGTTGTGCAAATGATGAGTCAACTGCCCAAAATCAATGCTGAGCAAAAGTGCTTTGCATTTCTGCCAAACACAATTAGTGTAAACTACATGTCATGTGCCTCACAGGTTTATTAGTTTGCCATTTGTTTATTTAATGTCACATCAGCATCAACGCTTATAAACCATCTAAAGCAACCAATTAACCTAACGCATGTCTTCGGAATGTGGGAGGAAACTGGAGTACCCAGAGTAAACTCACATGCTTAGCGGGTAAGGTACAGGACTCTGGACCAGAAGGTCCAGGGTTCAAATCCCACCTCTGCCAAAGCTGCCACTGTTGGGTCCTTGAGCAAGACCCTTAACCCACAATTGCCTAAGACTGTACCAATTGTAAGTCGCTCTGGATAAGGGCGTCTGCTAAATGCTGTAAATGTAAATGTAAATGCAAACTCCACACTGCCGGAGTCCAAGGTCGGGACTGATCCGGGGATCTCTGGAGCGCCAACCACTTGTGTCGTACATTAAATAGCTGTAAGATTTGTGGACCCCAAATATCAACTTTTCTAAAGTACTTTTCCACTAGGTGGCATTGGACAGGTAGCGCTGGCAAAAAGTTGAAATTCTAAGTAAAGAATTCTGAGTTAAGTTCAGGTCTCTATGAAAGCCAGCCAAATTCTCCTTCAGAGTAGGCAAAACATGTTTATGGTGTTTGCCTAAGAAAGGCAGAGAAGAAAGTTGATCTGAACTGAACTGTCAGGGAGGTGGACACCTATGAAATTGTGACAGAGTCACTCGGGTGCTTCATACAACCCATTCCACCGCTACTGTTTCTCTATAACCATTTCATGCCTCATTGTGAACGTTACCAGTGGGTGTGGCTGAAACAACAGCGATCACCAATTAGAGAGGCGTCTCTACACACTTCAGGAAATTTAGTGAAGACTTGGGGATAAGCTCAATAATCCACAGCAGCAAAGACTAAACAAAACATTAATAGCTGTATCATTAAGTACCTTTAATCATTTATTATTAACAGTATGCACTCTCATATAGTTTGTATCTGTTGTTCAGTTGTAACTGGTCTGTTGTTTTGACCAGTACTGCTTTCAGGTATGGTGGCTCTAGATCTGAGACCAAACAATATTGTAGTTTTATATTGCTGAAAGATTTGCGATGGTAATCGTCTGTGGTGATTTTAGATTGAAAGACCTACAAGGGTGCTTTTCTAGAGGATTGAGTTATCATGCCATTGTGCTTCAGACCTACAGCAATAGGGCATTTTGTTGAACCTGAAGTGTCTGTGGTGTTCATGCCACCTTACACATTTGTAAAAGCTACTACCTAGATCTCACCCAGAAAAATCCTTAGATGATTGTCTCTAAAAGCCTGTACTGATCAGCATGAACAGATCGTTTGGGTGTAATTGTACAAAAAAACAGGAGTATTAATATAGGTGTGTTGTGAGAACATTCCTGTCATACTGCAAAAGTTGAGTGGATTACCTGTGATCTCACAGCACCTAAACCGGTTTGTCTTAAGTTACCGAGCTGAGACGTCAACACATGCCTATAGAATAATAAACCATTTGAGCCTTAAGTACTTCAGGAATACATTTACAAGGAAGTAGGTCACCAAACTAAGGATGTGTGTGATGGTGTGACACTGATTAACTGCATGAAAAATGAGAAATAAATGTAATTAAGAGAGCAACCCCCCACCCAAGCAATTGTGGGTGAAGGACCTTGCTCAAGGACCCAACAGTGGCAGCTTGGCAGAGGTGGGATTTGAACCCTAGACCCTTTGGTCCATAGTCCTGTACCTTAACCGCTAGGCTACCGCTCACTTTCTTGTTAGCTCGTGTTTGGACTAGGGACTCGGTTGATATGTTTAGATGCTTTTTGTGCAAGTTACTCGTGTTTGTGTGGATGACTTTCCGTGTTGTTTGTAATGCTGTCTATCAATGCATTTTTGGCTTCCCTCAAACAAAAGTATCAGAACCATCATAACATGCCCTTACATGTTACGACGTTCCCATACACAGGGTTGTAAACAGTACATTATTGCATTTTCTCTAATTATTGTGAATTTCCATAAGTTACAAAAGGTTTAGCATGGGTGTAACATTTTCGGTTTCGAATAGACGGCAGCATTCCACTCGTGTTTTCAGCAGAACCTCTGATGCAGTTACATATCATTTGTACACAGTGTTCTTGTGAATTTTTTTATATTACAGTAGCATAAATTATTGTGACTATGGCAACATCCCATCAACGTCCATTTCGAGGAATTACATTTTTAAATGACATTCAGAAACGCTTACTGCACCTATGCGTACAGTATCTGATCATCGTAATTAACACTTCATCCCATGCATGCCAATTCTGCTGTGAGACCGGAGTAACAGTTTTTGGATGGTGAGGGTCAGAATGTATTTTGATGGATTCCATGTGTGAAGAGGACCTCACATTTTTGGAGCTGACATTAAAATAGAAAGAAAATTCATTTATTCAGAAAAGAAACTGGTCTCTGTGGCTGCCCCAGGCTCTGTCAATAGCAGAAAAAAGACAACAAACAAACTGGCAAACTGGTGGTGTTGCCTGCTAAACATGTTCAAATGCAAAAATCCATGGGTGTTTCGGGTGTGACTGGAAGAAAAACTAGTAGATCTAGCTAAACGTTATATGCAAGAATTAACTAAGTTACCACTCTCGTTACAGTGTAAGATTGTCATGCTTATTTCGATTTGTAACTCATGATTTATGGGTTACATTCCAGTAAACCTATCATAAAATGAACGTAAGAAATTAGCACAAAGCCTATTTTACAATAAAGTGTTGTTGAAACTAGGGCTGCAACAACGCATCAATAAAATCGATAATAATCGATTTCACGAGCGATTGAACGGAGAGAGGCGGAGCCGGCGCGGATGTGGAATCTTCAAAACAAGTTAGCGTTAAGGCTGTGTCCACACGTACACGGGTATTTTCTAAAACGGGGGTTTTCAAATTCGTTTCTAAAAAACATCCCGTCCACACAAGCACTGTTTAAACAAAAAACGTTGTCCACATGAAAACGCAAAAACGCACACAGTCGCTGTCAAGAGCAGAGCCAAACCAGCAGTCCTATATGCCGGCGAAGCAGCTCACTCAGCGACAACAGCGACATCCTATGAATACGAACATTTTCTCGCCATTGTTCTTCAACAACCACTTCGTTTTGAAAGCTATCCCACCAACGAGTGGTCCGACCAGGTCTCGTCCCAAACCGGCGCCGCTGGGGGCGGGAACTGCTTCGTGGGTGTAATGGATATAGTAGTGACCTCCGTAGCGCTTTCTGACGCCTCTGTTCTTCAGTGTAATGAAAAAGTAATAATTGTACATTTATTTGTAGATTTGTAACAAGTTCGGTCAGCAGTGTTACAGCTGGCACTATTTTGGCTACGTCCGCTATTGCACAAAATCGCCTCATGTAAACAAAGGAGATAACGGCACACAAATGACGTTACAAGCAAGAAACTCTGTTTTCCCCAGTCCAACGACAACGCTGAAAACGGAGTTTCTGAAAATCTTCACCCTGGAAGGAGTTTTGCAAAAAAAAAAAAGGCCGTTTTCGTGTGGACGAACGGTCAAAACGCATACGCATAAGCTACGTTTTAAAAAAATACCCGTGTTCGTGTGGAACAGGGCCACAGTCTCTAAAAAGAGAGCCAGCTTTAGCCTGGAGCATGTTGACATGATAACATTTTTGGATTGCAATGCAAAGTTCCTAAAGAAAGGGAGTGAATGGGTTTGTATGTAGTGTCTGCATCAGAGATGCACTTATTTTTCTTTATTATTTAATTTGTTATTTTAATTTATTAATGAATGTAATTTATTATTATTCATTTATTGTAAGCACGTATTTGCTCTGTTATTTAATGTTATATTTCTGAATAAAGACATGGAAAGTTTTTTTTTTTTATCCGATTCATCGATTAATCGAAAAAATAATCGACCGATTAATCGATTATTAAAATTATCGTTAGTTGCAGCCCTAGTTGAAACTAAAAAACAAAAAAGGTTAGTCTATTGTTGCTGCTGCCCAGACACCTAGCCTCTGCAGAGGAATATCGCTCTGCTTAACACTTACCTGGGAGAAAACAAAAAACAAATTCAAAAATTAAGAATAGTTTCTGCTGAATGTGAGATATAATGCAGGGAGTGCCAGTATATCACTCTTGCTTTCATTTTCCTTTAAAATATAGCCTACTAATAGCTCATAACAACATGAAATTATTATCCTAATGCACCATTTATCTTCTTTCAAGGTTTTGTTTCACCACTAATGAACACCATAATAGCACATTCACTGCACAGCCTAGGCCATTGTTTAGGAAGACATAGCAAAAATAAGAACTGCAAGGATGCAATTTATATTAAAGCGTTACATGGACTATAATTAAATAAACGATGAACAATCACTGTAAATCATAATGAATTAAATAAGCATGATGTATTTAGTAGTAAAATAAATTGTGACTAAGTTTCGGATTATGTCACTGCATAATTATTAGGAAGCAATAGAGTTTTTTGACCTTCATGGTTTGCACATTTTTAAAATGGTAAGCTAAAATTCAACCAAACTGTTGTTGCATTTTGAAAATAAAAAAAAAACAACAGTTGTTTTTGTTGGACTGAAATTCCTTGGACTTTACACAGAGACACTACAGTTACGTAAGACTACCAGGTCTGCAGTGAGTGTCTGTAGAATGTACAGAAACAGGTCAATGTGTGAGTCCACAGCTTCTGTTACAGAGTAAGAAGAGAGAGCCATTACACAGAGCTTCAATGAATAGAGGGAAAGAGCAAGGGTCAAAGAGCTCCTTTTTCAAATGATCTTGTGCCAGGCCTCATCATGTTAGAGAACAAAAAACACAGAAAGCATTCTGTTAGAGGAGAAGCAGCAGCAGAATCCTCTTTCAAAACAAAACTTAAGTTTTAACCTTAAAAGGACTGTAGGGAAATTGAGCACTCACACCATAGATGTGATCAAAATGATTCATTCTTAGGCCATTAGGCTGATGTTTCTAACAATACATTTGACACTGATACGAAATTTGATATTGGCAATTTCATGCTATTTTCAGTAGTTTCACTGCAGCCACACAGCTAATTATTGCTTGTTTTATTAGTAAATAAAAACAGGTTCAGCTCAGAAAATAGCTGGAAATGCTGTTCCCAAGAACCCAGGTTCAAACCATAGACTGGGCTTGCAGCGTGAAGACTGGTGGTGTGGTTACACAACCCTGTACCCATGAACTCTGGGATACACTATAGACCCCCTTGCAACCCTGAGCAGGACACGCATGGGTAAACATAATGCTTTGCAGTCTGTTTTTCTCTCTCTTTGTGTAGCTACAATGGGTGCATACATGGTGCCAGAAAGTAAATCTGTCCCCGGTTGCAACACCCACAACAAACTTGAAGTGTCTTATCATAAGCTTCAAGGATTGTTTTTCAATAGCTGAGCAACAGTGGGAAATCTTATTGTTACATTGACTTTCTAAAGAATTGTGATCGACTGATTGTTGCTTATAGCCGTATCAGTACATTTCTGACTATCACCATGGTTGTAAATAAGTCCTTTATATTATTGCAATGAAGACTTTGTATCTTGTAGTGGTAAGCGCTCTACAGAATTGTGAACCTCCAGGTTTGTGGTGACAGTTTGGGAAACACCAGGTCCAAACAGAAACAGTATGTACATCCCATAACTCAACAACTTTGAAATAAGATGCAGACAGTCAGTAGACCTCATCACCCAGATCTTTTCTTTATAAACTTATAATCACTGTGTTACACTACAGTGTTTACTGCAATAATGTCTTTCATATAGCTCAGTGATAACCGGGTGGCACAGTGGGTAGCACCGCCGCCTCACAGCAAAAAAGTCCTGGGGTCAATCCCACAGTGGAGCAGCCTGGGTGCTTTCTGTGTGGGGTCTGCATGTCCTCCCACGTGTCTACGTGGGTTTACTCTGGTTTCCTCCCACAGTCCAAAGACATGCGTGTTAGGTTAATTTATTACGCTAAATTACGCTGGGGTAGCTTAGTGGATAAGGTACTGGACTACGGACCAGATGGTCCAGATTTCAAATCCCACCTCTGCCAAGCTGCCACTGTTGGGTCCTTGAGCAAGGCCCTTTACCCACAATTGCTTGGATTGTAAGACTGTATCAATTCTAAGTCGTTCTGGATAAGGGCGTCTGCTAAATGCTGTAAAATGTAAATTGGTATTGACTTGAGTGTACATGTATGACTAGTGTTGAGGTAACCTTGTGTACAGATGGGACCTTGTGTGTGTCACTGGAATGGCCACTGACGCTGATAGCGACGTTAAATAAACAAAAACAAACTCCGCTATAACCTAGGCTGATACTGATATACTGATCCATTTTTGGACATGTTTTGAGTTGTAGAACACAGAGCATGACACATTCAGACTAAAATGACCTTGTTGCTGAAAGTGGCCACATAATCCAGTCTTCCTGTTGCCTTTTGTTATGCCTAGAAACACTGCTTTGAGTCTGAACAGTTTGTGGTGGCATGGAATGCCACAAAGAAAACAGAGTTTGCATTTAAACCGAGCACTGTAATCAGGTTTTAAAAAGGGGAGTCTTTAGAGGAGACATGGGTGGAAAAGGCTTCTGTTACACAATGGTGGTATGGTTGGAAGTTCAGCAAGTTTACCTGTAAATAATACATAGATTCCACAGTGCTACTGCAACACTGTTAACGAGCACTGGTACCATGTTTGCACAACGATTTCCATTAGAAAGTAAAAGCCTGTGGCTACCATGTGTGAGAGACTAAAACCAACACAGCACCCCCCTCCCCCACTTCATGATCTTTCACTGCATGTGTCTTCCAAAACACTAGTCACGATACACCTGATGACAGTCACAGGTATGTCTCACATTAAGTGCATTAACATGCACATAACAATCCGATAACTGCAGAAAATCAGATTTTGTCACTAATCCGATCCACAAGTAAACATGCACTTGAATAATCAGATCATGGGAAATCTCCAGGTTTACATGACTCAGACTCCGTAGACTTCTAGTTTGCACACAGCCAATAATCACTCCAAACTTTAATATTAAATAATAAAATTATTCATTTTCTCGAGTATAGACTGCATTTTACACAAAGGTTTCGATAGCTGTTTCACTGTCTTGATTTCCGTGGCGCGCTTAATTCTGCGGTTGCCAGATCGAGGGAGAGAAAAACAACTAAAGTAAATGGAAAAAGAGACCAAATAAAGCCAAGTCTTTAGAATACATGGACCTGGCAACCGTGAGAGAAGGCTCGCGCACATGCGGAAACTAAAAACACCGATTATAATGGGGTAACTGGTGTGCATGCTACGAGTAATCTGATTACTGGAGTAAAATCCAGCTGTCTTTATCAGATTTTTATCTGATATCTAGATTGGAGAATGCTGTATACATGACCACTTGTATAATCAGATAACTGCATGTATCTGACTATGATCAGATCATTAAGTGCATGTATTGTTACAAAATCCCTGGTATTCCAGAAAAATTCAGAATTTTTTTTATTATTATAACAACCATAAAACCATGTAAGCTATACTGATATAGCAGTGATTACAAATCACTCAAGAAATCCTAAAATAATATTGAGTAGGTGTGTCCTATTGTGCGTGCGAGTAAGAAACGTTGTGTAACTGTTTGAATTCATATCGTCTCTGTTGTGTGAAGAGTTGCTGTATTACATACCTGATAGGCTACCTATGGGCAGTAACTGAACACCCTTAAGTATTCATGCTGCTGGTTTTTTCCCTCCTTATGCAGTTTTGCCTTTGATCTGCATTTAAAAAACTAAAGCGAGGCAGAGTTAAGTGTGGAAAACTTGTATGTGATTTTAGGAGATAATTTTACATGAAGCACAATCCACTTTCTGATCAAATATGGAGTTATAGCATTTTTGACATGTGTAGAGAAGCACCAGATTGAAGTCACTGTAAATTTCTGGCCTAAAGAATGCACTTTTGACCAAACAAACTAAGCTTTGGAGAAAAAAACCCAATAGAAACATCCAACACACCATGTTGTGAGCATGTTTAAATAGCATTTTTAATGGAGAGTGTGAGGACGGCACAGAATGGCATTCGCAAACATTCAAGCTAACAGGAAGAGAAGCTTTGACATGAGAAAATATTTATGTTTGGCAAGCACTATGCAGTGTTGCACTCTACTGTCTCCTTCATTCATCACTGCCTGAATTTTACTTGCGACACGAACTGATTTGAAACGTTGATAGTACTTTAGATTACTATTCGAATGGAACAAAACCCTAACAGAACATAATCCTCGGTTCTAATTAGTGTAGTTCTAATTCTAATAGTTCCACTTGGTCCCCCCAAGGTTTTTTCCCTCAAAACATTTAAGGACAATTTCCTTGCCACTGTTGTCCTAGGTTTGATATTTTTATTCATTAGATATTTGTAAAGCGGCTTGGAGACAATACACTATTGTAAAAAGCACTATATAAATAAATCTAACTTTAACCAATATATGATCTAAAGTGCCCACACATTTTAGTAGCTGATAACCAGCACTAAAACCCAGCAGAACCAAAACAGATGTTCTCAAAGACGTGCCGTTTCAGTTCTGCCCTGTACCCAAAAAGACAAGTTTCATTAAGATGGTCAGATTTGATGTAATCACTTGAATGGATTGACATAACTTTTTCAATAATTCTGCCACGAAATAGAAGATTAGAGATTAGGTCGGTAATTATTAAGCACAGAGCAGTCAAGATTTCTTTTCTCGAACAATGGCTGTCTTAAGGCTTTGTAGAAAGAATCCCTGCTGAAGTGTCTGACTGGCAATGGCGCAACACCTGCAGATAATAAGCTTAAAACCTCTTTGAAGAACTGAGCAGGCAATGGATCAAGAACACAGGCTGATGGCTTTACTGACGAAACCACATCTAACACTGATTCTGAGCCAATCGTTTCGAAACAGGACGTGTTACTATTAGTGGAGGTATTTTAGGCATTGTGATCAGTCCAACAATGTTAACATTACCTTCCTCCTTGCATGAGTGATGTCGTCACTAATAAAAACGAAAGAAATTTGGGTGAGACAGATGGAGAAGATTTCACCAGCCAGTCTACGTTTTTAGAAGAGAAATTTTGTATTATTTTACCGAGTATCAATGAAGCTAAAACGATGCTTTTACAAGAGAAACGTGTTCCTATTACCACCAGTGGCAATCACAAGTAATATCTTCCATGTGATTCTAATTATTTTACATCCTAATTAGTCTGCAGACATCACCAAATTGTTTTGATTGCTTACTGGAAAGGCTGGACCATTCACATTAGTTCATATCCAGTGCACAACAGAATGGTTAGTTCCTCTAATCAAAACTCAACACTCTCAAACCTCTCAAATCCTCAATCAAGAGCACAACTAATTACCTATGGAAAGACTGTGAATGAACAGGTTTACATGAAGCATGTAATTAGGCTACCTTTGAGCTCGTGATCCCATAATGACAGGGAGAACATCTGAGCAACTGGACCACACAGAAGTCCCCAGTCCATGTTACCCTAGGTTTACATTAGCAAGCAGATGTCACTCATGTGGTAGCAGGTTTGTGTTGTCTAGGCTAATGTTACCTGATTACTGTTGTCACTAGTGTGCAGGTTCGTTCCTGATCATGTTATTTACACTGCCTTTTTATTTGATTCGTTAGCAGCCAAAATGTGTACAGGTTGTCAAATAATGTCTACTCAAAGGCATATTGTCTCAGTCAGTGTATGATCTCTATTGCTTCAGAGTGCGTCTCACCTCACGTCAGATGGAAATTGGTTCAGTCCTTTGGGCTTTGTGCTTCATCCCTTGAGCTGTGAGCTTTGTAGTACGACTAGCTGCATTTACCTTTGCTAAGGTTGCAGTTCCTATATATATATATATATATATATATATATATATATATATTATATATATATATATATATATATATATATATATATTATATATATATATATATATATATATTATATAATATTTTCTATATTTCTTCTTACACTGGACCTAAAACATCATCGGATTTCAACATGTATTCAAAGTAGATAAAGAGAACCCAGTTAAACAAATGAGACACAAATATTATACTTGGTCATTTGTGTATTGAAGAAAATTACCCAATAATCCTTATCTGTGAGTGGCAAAAGTATAGATAAGTTAAGGTCAGGACATTGATTTGGCCATTCCATTAACATCATTCTTCTTTAAACACTGGACTTGTGTTCTTAGGGTCAAGGTGGGCTTTCTGCATGACCCACATTCCATTGAGATTCAGTTCATGGACAAATGTGCTGCCATATTCCTTTAGATTTTGGTGTTATAATTCAGAATTCATTGTGTGGCTTGGTTGAGGCATGGTTCAGGCAGTGGCTTGGTTGTCCAGGGTTCTCCTGATGGTGGACTTTAGCCAAAGTGAGATAGGCCTTAAAAGTCAGACTGACATCTTTTGTGAGCTCACAGACTATTTTGTAAATTCTCTTAGAGTGATCTTTGGTATTAGACCATATTCTCCATTTCTCCATCCATTTGACTGTGGATTGGTGGAAACTACCAACATGAGAGCCTGCTCAGCCCATCACCGGTTATGGCCAATCACGCTAAAAACCGGCCAGTTCTGGTCATTGGCTGATCGACTGACGCATCTCTATTCTAAGGTCTTCACAGACTTTTAAGTACCGCTGTATTTACAATATAGTCCAGCTGCTATTTAGCATTCCACAAGCACTTGCTTCTGCTTCCTGACTTGAGTTCGTGTTGCTTTGTGTTCTGTTTCCCCATGCGCCAGACTTCTCAAACCTTCAGCAATTGTCATTTCAGTTTAAAATGATCAGATTTCATTCAAGATGTGTCTGTTGGACTACAATATAGAGGTGTTCCTGAGAAATTCAATTAGCAGTTCCTTAGTTTATCATACCTCAAAGCAATAGTTAATATGGGACTGTGGTAGCCTAGCGGTTAAGGTACTGGACCAGAAGGCCCAGGGTTCAAATCCCACCACTGCCAAGCTGCCACTGTTGGGTCCTTGAGAAAGGCCCTTAACCCACAATGGCTTGGATTGTAAGATTGTACCAATTGTAAGTCGCTCTGGATAAGGGCGTCTGCTAAATGCTGTAAATGTAAATGTAAATATCCATTAAATAACTCATTGTGAGGACCTCAGTCAAGCAGGTTTTTGTTTTACTCACTCTGAGCACTTCATACAAATTGTTAGATACTCTATGTGACAAGGTCGTGCTGTGCAGAGAGACGAGGTACGATCACTAGAAAATGGCCAGACCTAGTGCTGGGAGCGGTGTCCCGGTTCAAACGATACACCAGTGTTAATTTCCCGACCGGTATGCATTTTTCATATACCTCTAGACCGGTGCATAGCTGAAACGGCAGCTCTAACGCTTCAAATTCTAGAATATCTTCTGCCACTAGAGGCGCTGCTGAGTAGAACGACATCACCGAACAGCATGCTGGGTAAAGCTCGCTAGCTAGCCAAGTAGCATAACATACACCACAGCTTAGAAATATTTTGTTAACAGCTGGGAAAGGCTCCATCCGATTAAAGAACAGAACACGGAAACGGATTATAAAGCAAAGTGAGATCGGAGATAACCGTATTATGAACGCAGTAACTCTCGAGACTGATTCGGAGCAATGATTAGCCACTGAATTCGGGGTATGTCTTACTGAAGCAAAAATACTTCAGCCAAAATAAGGCACCTCTTTTCTAAAGCTTTGGTTTTACATTTACAATTACAGCATTTAGCAGACGCCCTTATCCAGAGCGACTTACAATTGATACAATCTTACAATGCAAGCAATTGTGGGTTAAGGGTCTTGCTCAAGGACCCAACAGTGGCAGCTTGGCAGAGATGGGATTTGAACCCTGGACTTTTTGGTCCATAGTCCAGTATCTTAACCACTAGGCTACCACAGTTTTTAATACAGATTGCACAATTAAAACTGTTTTATGCACTCTGGGTTGTGTAATTTTCTAGGGTAATAGTAATTAAAGCCTTCATTATACACATATATAACGGATTTGGCCTGAGGCAGATACACACACACTTTTTTTTTGTAACATACAATGGATATATAATATATAATGTGTGCATTATATTCCTTATACAAATAATATAATGCATACAATATGTATTATATTCCATGTACTCCTGACAACAGTAGAGTAAGCTACAAACCTACATGAAAACCTCCACACGCCAAATATACCATGACATACCATGAAACTGCCAAAATCTTTACAAATACTGATCAATTCTTGGTCATACTGTGAGCCCTAGCCAGAACTTATTCAGATAATGAAGAGAAAGTGGTTTACTACTACAGGGATGGTCAAGGGTGGGTAGATCCACTACGTAGACACTCCCATGTCTGACTCACCCAACGAATACAGACATCCACCAGTAAAACTGTCTCAAAACTAATCCTGTCTGAAAAGCACTTGAGACATGTGTGAAACTTCATAAATAAGTGAAACTTCTCCCACGTGTTCTCGCAAGTGCACACGGTAAAGGTGGTGGTGTGGAGTTAAAGCAAAGAGTGTCCCTGAGATCAGCTAATGGCAAGTAAGAAGCAGCTCTTCGCAGAATACTGAGCAAAGCATGTTGGTGCGTGGCTCTTTTGTGTTCAAGTACGTAGAGATTGATAACTACACAGAAGAATGTGAAGTACTGCCAATAACTAGCTGGCAAAGAAACACAATGGAAATTAGCACCAACAGAATGAAAGCATGCAATTCAGTCAATTCTATTTGAACTCGATTCACTTTAAACACGAACCAATGAGTGTCTTGTATTCATGAGCATTCCCCACACAGTGCATACGGCATTTTCCACCACACATGACACTTCTCAAAAACGTTTGATTTCTAAAATAATTTACGATGCCTGATAGTCAATCAGCTTTAGGTTATTTTTATTTGAAAAGCACTGCTTGAACCTGTACTGCCGTTCCATAGACCTGCTTCTTTTTGAGTTGTTACAGGTTTTACGACGAGCAGAGTTTTATTGCTAGCAGGGTTTCTCACACAAGTTCATGTGGGAACAGACAAGTCCATTCCTCCCGCCTGACACACCCTCCATACCGCCTCCAGCAACAGCACTTTGACTCAAACCTTTAAGCCCAGCTGGCACATACACGCAGCTAGGCTTCCAGTACAGTGGAAAGCAGATGGCATAAAAATACATAAACAAAGAAAACAATACACAAGAACTGCAGCAAGTTGACTACATTCATAAACTCATTCTTTAAGTACTAAGATATTTTATTCAGTAGGGATTCTTACCTCTGGGGGGTCAGGGCTCTTGATTGGGCTTGGTGGCAGGCTGATCTCAGATGGAGCTTTGCCATTGACGCTCTGCATGCAGAAGAGACACGGGGTGCATTAATAGATTATATTAAATTCCTTAGATTAGATTAAAGTCCTGAGGACAATGGTCAGATGTATTGATGACATAGCACAAACGGTGTTCTCATACACGACTTGATTTGTGCACCACTGATATCGATTCTGAACATGAGTACACACATTCTTTCAAACATAATGATTAAACAGCTGTTGAGAGGGCACACGTACACGCAATGATCAAGTAGGCTGTGGATGATGTCAATCACTACGATTTTGAAATGACAAAATCTGTGTCCATAAATTCTTCATCATCCAATCAATCAGTCTACATGAATAATCAGCAACTCATGACAGATCTACTGATTCCATATTATACTTGTGGGAAGCGAAAGTGTTATAGATGTGACAACTGAACTCGTATTGACTTGAGAGACCTGCAGAACCTCGGAATTCAAACACCACTTCACTAAAACAATGTGGACATAGAACAGTCAGTTTGAATTTTTTTCGCCCCCAAATTCGAACATCTTCTTCTTCTTCTTTCGGCTTCTCCCTTTATCAGGGGTCACCACAGCGAGTTAAATGTTTCCACCTCACCCTGTCCTCCACGTCCTCTACTCTCACCCCAACTCCCTGCATATCTTCATTTACCACAACCAAATAACTCCTCTTTGGTCTTCCTCTCCGTCTCTTGCCTGGCAGCTCCATCACGCCACACATCCCCCTACCAATCATATATCCACTATCCCTCCTCTGGCACATGTCCAAACCATCTCCAGTCTTCCCTCTCGAATTTTGTCTCCCCCATTTTCCAACCTGTGCTGTCCCTCTGATGATCTCATTCCTAATCCTGTTCCACCCTAGACACTCCTAAAAGAGAAACCTCAACATCTTAAGTTCTGCCACCTCCAGCTCTGCTTCCTGTCTCTTTGTCAGTGCCACTGTCTCTAAGCCATACAACAAGGCTGATCTCACTACTCTCTTATAAATCATTCCTTTCACTTTTGCTGCGACCCTTTTGTCACACAGCACTCCTGCCCTCCACGAACATGAGCACCCGTAATCCAGTCCATTTGGTGGCGATAATGCACCAATATGGTATGTCAGTCGCCATAAACCCAAAAGAAAACTAGAGCACAATAATAGGAATATTATGTATATTACATCAGTCTATGGGTGCGATTTCAGACATCCCCTTCAGACTTGGCGCCACTGTCCCAGTGAGATGATGTCCCAAACTGAGTTCAGGTTAGTGGCTATAACGTTTCACTTTATTTTAACTTATTTCACTTTATATTTCCCAGGGCTTCCTAGCAAAACATTACCAAGTACATCACAATCCCTTCACTAGCCTATCTTCTTAACACACTGCATCCTGGTGCCATCATTTGCCCAGATAAAACAGTATCCACTGTTCTGTGGTCTCCTAGCACAAGTGCTGAGTTACAGCACTGACCTAGGACAACCAAACTTCTCTCAGTTACTATTATTTAAAAGTAATCTCTACTGCTGAAATGATGAACCTGTGATCCAAAAGGCAAGTAGTCATATGTTAAGCTTATTTCTTCCCATTAAACTATTTTACTTTTCAGTATAGAGTACTTAACACCAGTAGTAATTTGGTGTTCCTAGATCACTAGAACATTTAGCCACTTTAAGCATTTTACTTATAATAGGTTTTAATGGGAAGAAAAAATCTTAATGTAAAGTGATTACTTTTGAAGTTGAAATGTTAAAAAAAGAAATATATACTTAATACCTAAACATTTGGCACATTTATTTACCATTTTGGAATCGAAAATTGGAATCGATAAGAACCGGAACCAGAATCGATAAAATGCAGAAGAGACCCAGCCCTATATAGTTCCAACAATAAAAACCATAATATTAAAGTGAAAAAATCCTCCTGTATCAGGATCTGTATCTGTAACAGCAGTTGTGCACTGGAATCGGATTGAACCAGAAAAAAATTGGGATTGGGCCCATCACTACTTACAACTGATACAGTGTCACAAAGAGCAGTCCATGCAATGTTTGGTTAAGGACCTTGCTCGAGGGACCAGCAGTGGCAGCTTGGCAGTGCTGGGTCAGCAGTCCAGTATCTGAACTGCTGCGTCACCACAGTATATAATTACTGTTTGCCACTATCCCTTTAACCCCTCTATCATTGGATGGAGTGTGTGGTGGACAGCTACGAAGAGATTTGTGCTTGTACCTGTATCAGACACAGCAATTTGGCTATGGTTTGTGTACACTTACAGTCCACACCTTACCACCTACCATGCTGGTCCAACTAGTTGGTGTACCGTTTGAGATCATAGCTCTAATCCTGCAACTCGTCATTAGAGGACCACAGGACTGCATGATAGATCATTTAATTCCCAAACTAGCAAATTTCATACAGGGGCTGAGATGTTTAAAATTCCAGTAACCCTGCTGAGCCTGATACACCCATAACAACATCACACATGACCAGTGGGTGCATTTACATGCACTTCATAATCCAATCACAGTCAGGTTTCTGCAGTTATCTGATTTTCGAGTGGTTGTGTAAACAACAGCATATCCCAATGTCATAGATTGGATTAAAGGCCTTTTCAAACAGAGTGGAGGGGGAAAAAAACACAGGTCAAGTTTTGAAAAAGAACACACATATATTAATTCCATCCTTCACATCAAGTCCGAAACTGATGGCCTGCGACGCTGCATAATTTTATTTTAATGTGAGCCTGTTCTAGTTTCTGTTTTGTAATGCATTAAAATCAGGCTGACCAATCAGAGCTCAGTTGTCAGGCAGAACAGCTCATCTTGCAACTAGCAGAGCACAAGAGCCTATATGACAAGCAACATGCTGACTATAAAAACATGGATATTAAAGAAAATCTCTGGCAGAATATAGCTGAAAGGCTGGATAATGATGGTGAAAACCACACAGTACCGAACAGCTTTCTTGTTTATCTAAGTGCATTCTAGTCTGTTCATGCCCACAAAAACACAAACTATAGCTTCATGCACTAATCTTCGCTCGTTTCTTTGTTTTTTTAAGTTGACAATGTGAAAAAAAACACATTGAAATCTCCGTGACACTTTAAAAGAAGGAAATCAAAGAAAGCAAAAGCGGACAGGGAGTTTTCAGTGTTAAGACAAAAAAAGTAACACGCTTGGTGTGAAGGTCCCAGTACTTACTATATCATTTTAAATAATATATAGTGATATACATTGAAAGAACTTGTACTAATTCTTGACGCAAAAAATGGTCTTTGGTGAGCCCTTGCTAATTGTAGCCTCAGCATTACTACATTTCTTAGCAGGTAGGCAAGGTGCTACATGCATTCAGAGATGCTCTTCTGCATACATTGGTTGTAGTGAATGGTGAGGAGTTACTGCTGCATTTCCATCAGCTCAAACCAGTCTGGCCATTTTCCTCAGACCTCTGGCATCAACAAGGCGTCTTCACCTAGAGAACTGACGCTCAATAGGTATGTCCTTTGTTGGACCACAATCTGTGCACCCTAGAAACGGCTGTGTGTGAAAACCCCAGTAGATCAGCAGTTTCTGAAAGACTAGCACCAACAACCACGCCACGTTCAAAGTCACTTAAATCACCATTCTTCCCCATTCTGATGCTCGGTTTAAACTTCAACAGGTCTTTTTGTCCATGTCTAGGTGCCTAAATGCACTGATTTGTTGCTGTGTGACTGAGGTATTAGATAATTGCCTTAAGGAGCAGTTGAACAGGTGTACCCAATGAAATGACAGGTGAGTTTATACATGTAATACAAGTGTAGCCTAGTTTTGGTAGCATTTTTGGCGTCCTCCCAGGAATTGCCTGACTGCATTGTTTTCATATGTTCAAGTATGTGGTAAGTTTGGCTGTTCGTTTTGATAACAAACAAGCCACAATTTGACTTGGAGTGTAAAAGCCACCTTTAAAACAGTTCACAATGCCTGAGCTTTTTGACCAAATGTGTGACCTGACAGTTTAAAATAGTCAAACAGCAAAGAAGTCCTCAACAACACCTGCAAAAACTATTAGCCGTAAGGGTTCATCTAACCGGTTTAAACCAGACCGGGTGAAGAGAAAGTTAATTGGTGGAAACTCCGGTCTTTCAATACATTATTTTCAGCGATAAAACAATTAGGATTTTTTTTTAAACTTTAAAAAAATAAATAAAAATAATAAAAAGGGTAATTAAAAAAGTTAAAACTCACGAGATGACGAAAGCCGTCCATTTCTTCCACAGTATTAACATTGACATGCCGCACGTTCTGCAGATAGACCGGGGTGAGCATCTGAGGGGACTGACGATTGACCACCACGTACTCGGACTGGCGCTGCACCGGCATCAGGTAACGCACGTTCCCGTAAAGCGCGCTCCCGTCCACCGCTCCGTTTACGTACTGCACCGTGGAAACCGGCCCCATACTGACCGACCCCATATTGACCGGCGCCACATTGACCGACCCCATATTAACCGGCGCCACATTGACCGACCCCATATTAACCGGCGCCACATTGACCGCGCGCAGAGTCGCACCCCCGGCAATACCCAGATGACTGGACGGGAGAAACGTCGTCGAGCTCGGTTCTGAAGAGACGCTGACGCTGCGGTGGGTAGTAAAGGTGCTGTGCGCTGAAGGAAGCGTCATTTTAACCTAGATAAATTCCACAAACTGTATGGAAAAGTCGCTGCTTGTACAGCAAAGCTACGAATGAAAGCTGCTGCGCAACTAACGCGAGGAACTCGGAAGTTCCAGAATTCCCCTCTGGAGATTCGGGGCGTGGGCAAAAAAAAAAAAAAAAAGAGTCGACACCTTATAGTAGGCTGGAGCAACAGGTATTGTAGTGATGGGCTGGACGAGTCACTTTGCTGAATCGATTCATTTCAAGCTGTCCGAATACTGTGTTTTATTCGCTAAACCAAGCTGTTTGGGCGGTTGTGTAACACTTTTCAAAGTTACACACTATTGAAAGCACAGGAAAGAGTGAGTTTGTGCGTATGGCACCAACCACACAAAGTTGGTCAGAAACTGATTAAGTTTGCTTTGAAAATTCAACACATTCAGAACAACTGACTTTATTACAGCTTACTGCCAAGTCCTCAGTCTGTCATTCCCCAAACTGATAATCAAAATGAATAAGCAGCAGACCTAAAAGATAAATTAGTTCTAAATTTCAGTGTTATAAGTGTCCATAAGATAAGTGTTTTCTTATCTTTTAGATGTGTCAGCTGTATTAACTAGCATAGACCTGCACAATACTTGCATTGACAACAATGTTTGCATATGTAATTATACTATTACTTCCCACTCTGCGAAGTGTCTGCTTCCTCTTAACCCATCCATTAATAAACAATAAGACAAGAACTTACCACACAGTTTTTGTTTGGTGGGACTGTTCCGTTACAGCAGGACCTGTGCTGGTACGAGTATCACATTATTGCTAGGGTTTGTGGACTGTATTTAGCCACTTACTATACATATGTGATGAAAAATGGGCTGTGGTGCCTTATTTTTCAAGGTACTGAACTGTTGAGTAGAAAGGTTGAGGGCTGAAACTCTATCACATACAAGCTGCCACTGTTTGGCATCAGTTGTAAATCACACTGGATAAGGTCATCTGCTAAATGACGTAAATGTGAAAGCTAACTGAAAAGCTTTAAAATGCTTTCATAGCAGTTATCTGAGGTGCACTGCAATTCATATTCAGTTCTTTGTCAAATAATTGAAATTCCTTGAAGTTCTTGTGCCAAAAACATTTCATAAGTTCTTTCAGTTAGTAAATCAAAATCATTGCATGTGTTGGAGTTATATTTTGTGATATTGCGTGATGGTATTTTGTAAGAGCG
Organism: Ancistrus triradiatus; assembly: GCA_025084515.1. Lineage (NCBI taxonomy): Eukaryota > Metazoa > Chordata > Actinopteri > Siluriformes > Loricariidae > Ancistrus > Ancistrus triradiatus. The sequence continues at coordinate 129,567 of JAJAGP010000142.1, read as the reverse complement.
AGATTATTATGGTTGGTTGATGTCTTGTGGTGGTCAGTATGAGCAGTTGTTCTGTTACTGCAACATCTGTACAAACAGTGAAGGTTTATATAACCGAGTGAGCAGTAAGACCTGAGGTGTCCAAAGTTTTCCATAATTCTGCATTGCCTGGAGAACATTTAAGTAAGAATTACATTTTTCTTTTCACTACTTAGCCCCACTTATGCTGGCCAGGGTTGCAGGCATCTCCAGAGCCCCTCTCTAATTCACAGGGTACAGATGAGCATGTACTCACTTTATTGCAGGGCTGTGTACGGGTCACCTTTGGAGCGCTGCAGGGATGATCAGCCTGTCCGTCCATCTCTCTCTACGGTGAAGCCCAACGTGGCTGGGTGATGTCAACCCAGCCAGAAAGCACCACTGGGACTTGAATCCCGGTCACAAGTGGTGGACTACGAAGTCAGAATTAGAACCATATTGGCACTATCCAAGTCCCTAAACGCTATAAATGTACACTTCCTCTTGTATCAACCACAGTACCATAGTCTGGTCCACAATGGAGCCTCCAAGCACCTTGGTGATAAGTGGAAAATGGATCAAATTTCACCTGTACCAGTCTCCCTCTATTATTGTCATTCAAATACAGAAATTAGTTTATTGGTATTTAAAGCTGATTGCATTGCAATACCATATATTCTAATCTGGACTTAATGTAAGGGACACCACAGCACTCCTGAGCAGTGGACGTGTTCTCTGGAGCCAAATGCCAGCCAGGTTTTGTTGCTCAACATCACTGCCGAATGTTCCTTATGCTTTGTTGGTGAAATGACTGAAATACCCACATTAAAGTTCCAAAATCTACAAAACCTTCCCAAAAGAGTGGAGGCTTTTATAGCAGAAAAAGAGATCCAATACTGTATTATGACCATGGATATAGAGAAAGGTGTTTATGTGCCTAAGAACCTTTGGACCTACGGTGTAGGTATACAGTTGCTATAAAAAGTGTTCACTCCCTTGGATGTTTTCCACTTTTACAAATAGAATCGTTAATACAAAGTAATGTATATGTAATAAAAACATACAATGTAAAATAAGTGATTGCATAAATATTCACCTCACCCTTTAAAATGACTGACCTAACTCAACAAAAGTGCAGTCCACAGGTGCCAGTAGTCTCACGATTAGTGAAATAGAGATCACCTGAGTGCAGTGAATGTCTCAAGTGATTGTAGTATAAAGACACCTGTGGCTGCAAGGTCCAGTCCCTGATTAATCGGTTATTCCTGGCTACAATTAAACCATCAATACAAAAGAACACACCATCCAACTAAGAGAAAAAGTATATAGGAATGGATACAAAAACAGTCCCAAGTCACTGAACATTTAAATCCATCATTAAGAAATGGAAGGACTATGGCATGTGTCGGTCTGCCTAGAACAAGTCCTCCTCACAAGCTGAGTGACCGTGTGAGGACAAGACTAGTGAAGGATGCCAACAAGACACCCATGACTACTCTGAAAGAACTAAAAGCTTCAGCAGCTGAGATGGGAGAGACTGAATACAACAACTATTGTCTAGGTTCTTCACCAGTCAAAGCTTTATAGGACTGTAGCAAAAAGAAAAGCCTCTGTTGAAGAAAGCTCAAATTAAATCTCAACTACAGTTTGCCCAAAGGCATGGCGGAGACTCCAATGTCAATTGGAAGAAGGTCCTTTGATCTGATGAGACCAAGATAGCGTCTAGTCTGATGGCCAGAAAGCTCTATGTTTGTTGGATACCAAACACTGCACATCACCACACAAACACCATCCCCACTGTGAAAAATGCTTCTTGGTGGCAGGCCCTGGAAGGCTTGTAAAACTAGAGGGTAAAATGAATGCAGCAAAATACAGGGAAATCCTGTAAGACAATCTGATTCAGTCTGCAAGAGTAGTAGGACTCAGGAGATTGATTTTCCAGCAAGATGATGACATGAAGCATGGGGCAAATGCTACACAGAAATGGTTTAAAGACGAGGCGAGTGTCCGGGAGTCAAAGCCCAGATTCAAATCCAACAGTGAATTTGTGGGTGGACTTTAAGGACTGTTCACTCCTGATCCCAGTGCAACCGGACAGAGCTTGAGCACTTTTACATGACATTACTTTGTAGAAATCCATTTTCACATTCCACATTCCATTGTAAAAACAAAAGGGGAAAACATCCAAGGGGTGAATACTTTTTATAGGCACTGCACCTATACACTGCTTTGTAGCCATTTAGAAGGTGAATTTGTCAACATCACAGCAGGCTTTCAAAATGAAGATGAGTAGCCATAAGGAAATCTTTTTATTTTCAGGTGCACATTTATATCATACAAAGCAAAATCTGTCACAAGAGAGCCAATTTTCATACAATTCGTTATTAAGCAGCAAATAAGGATGGTTAGGAGATATTTACCATCATAAACCAAAATAATCAAAAGATGCAAAAGAGTAGGTCAAATGACTGATATCAGAACAGTCTTTCAGCAAATAAATCAGATGGACATTGCAGCAGGCAGACAATGCAAACACCAGATAGGGAGTGATGCAGGCTCAAGTCATCACATTATCAATGTAAGCTTTGCCTTCGTGGATCCAAGTTTACATTCTCCATGCAGGGTTACACATGGCAGGTTTCCTTCTACAGCCAACATGTTCTTATCTACCAAATGAAAATAATATATATTCTATTGACAATATTTTTTAAAAGGACAACACATCAAATTAATCAAATATTTTAAAAAGCCAGTATAATTTAAACATTTTTCAAAAACGCAGCCATCACAGCAGATCCTCTCTAATGTGAATATACCAAATCAATAGTTTTGTACGACAACCACATACATACTTTGAAGTCCTTTGGTTGTAAATAAGAAACAGTAAAATCCAAATTTCAAAGCAAATAGTGTAACAACAACAAAAAAAAAAAAAAAAAAAAAAAAAAGGATAAGGCATGGGGGGGGAAAAAAAAAAACACAAAAGTTAAGTCTATAGAAAGAAAAAAATTGGCACGAGCTTGTGTTTCTGGTCTTGGTTGCGCTTAGAAATAGGCATTTATTCCATTGGTTACGCTTCGTATAAGAATTTGTCTCAGAAAAGTCACAGACACTTGAGGCACAACTACAAAAAAATGATAATCCAAGCAATACATCACTACTTAAGGTTAAATCCTTATTTGGAGGTTAGCATGAAGCAAGATCAACGATCTATCCTTGCTCTTAAAGGGAGCTACATGCAGGACATTTTCTATAAATCTCACACGATGTTCATTATAAGATCTTTATGGTGTCACTGTAGCTCAACAAACCCTTTCCAAATAGGCCTATATATCAAAAAGTCAATATCAAAAGCACTCCTGCAAATTCATTGCATGACAAGTAGACTTGACAACTCGGCTCGTCAACAAATTTAATCTTAAACAGAACTAATTTCTTGGTAGTGACCTAGAGGTGTAAATGAAATGCAAAGGCATATGAACAGCACAGTACAATGACATTAAATGAAAAGACCCTGCAATGAAATGTGGAGAATATGCAACAGTACCAGTATGTCATTTCATGTACAGATAACAGTGCAGCTCTTTACAGTACAGTACACTTTGGCAATAAGGATTTGGGAGAAAAACACCAAGTTGTATAATTGACAGTTATGTACAGTTTCACATCTACCAAAAACCTTTCACACATCCTTGTGCATACAGAAACTCCCATCCATAAAAACCATACACTAGGGGTGTAACAAAATGCATACTTGTAGATTTATATCATTTTTTATGAGTGTTAATACAATAATGCAAATGTAGTAACATTATATTCAATTCTAAATGGTTTCCATGAGGTGGGGAACGTGGAAGTGTCCCGACCGCAGATCAGCACTCTTGTACCCTATATAAGCCCAATCATTGACTACATCACCAAGTGTGCATAGGACATAAGGTCATTTACCAGCAATTCAGAAGCTGACTATAGATGACCCATTGACATATGGAAATAACGCATTTGGCACTTGTATTTTTGTTTTAAACATGTCACTAAGTGAATTTAAGTGTGACCACCAGAGCATCCTGGAGTTAAAAATGATTAGTAAGATGGGGGGAAAGCATGCTTGTTTTATTTTTCTATTACTTTCATTAGCTTCTATTTATTTCCTACATCATAATAAACATTACTTATTGTACAAATTAACCCAATAAAAAACAATACATGCTTGAGTTTGCGGTGTAGAAAACTGGTTCACAGAATGAATATTTGGATACCAAGAGTTCAGTTCCATTATTTCATTTGGAAGTCCATCTCATTCCTGCATGTTCAAAATTCAGATTGTATTTCATTTTGTACCTTACACAAATTCCTAAAACCCAAACACCAAGCTCATCAGGTCTCAGATTTTAATAGTAGATATTAATAGGCTACTAATAGTAAACCTAACTGCACCACATTATTGCCACATCGTAGGAATTAGGACTTTTGTTTGTTATTCATTAAAACCTAAAGCCAGGCTGTTAGGTGGTGCAGTGTTAGTTCGCTCCACCTCCACAATGACCCAGGTTTGACTCCTGGCGGTGCCTCCCACTGGCTTCACACAACACTTATTTGGGTGTGTGTGAGGGAGGGGAGACTGGGCAGGGGAGCAAGCCCAGATGTGTAGTCCAGAATACATGTTCATCCCTGGATTAAATTAGGGGGGTGGTGGCTGGCAAATACTGCCAAGTCCAAGTCCTTGCTAAAATTTCAATGGGTCTATTAGCTTTGAAAATAATTATTATAAAAAATAAAAAAAAATCCTTACAACAAACGGTATAAAAGTGTTTCTATTTGGTATAATAGAATACAGGTATGTATATACATAATACAGGTATGCACCACTTAATGTCCGCAATAGGTTCTGTGAAATGGAACGTTGACTGAACATCACCAGTCTCATAGTAGTTTTGATACTTTGCACATTGTGTTATTTTAAACAATGATATTAATTAAAACACAATATGAAAATGTAGTACAGTTCTATACCGTACAATAGGGTAGTTCTCATCTTAGGTTGTAGGTGTTGCAAGTCTTTGATCATACTAGTTTTCTGTCATTCAGACGTGAATTAGAACCTATTTAAGACAAATTATTTCCTGTTATAATTAAGGCCTCGGATGTTAAAACGAACAGATGTTGATCAGGAGGATCCTTAAACAGTGCATACCTGTAACTATATCCATGAGTGTATACGTGGTGAGTATGACTGGGTCCCTAATGCCCGAGTGCTTACTGAATGTTAATTTGGTGTATGCGACTTTTAAAGACGTTTTGATTCTTCTCACAAAGACAATCTGTGTTTTCATTTAAAGAACGGACTTACTAGTGAATAATTAGCTTAGTGAATAATGGCTCTTTAGGTTTAATAACTGTAATTACCCATTTAAAATGTTATCATGAAATTACAACAAGGAACAAAATCAGCATAACTACATGTAAAGACGTCAAACTAAAAGCATAGACACTGGTATTACACAATGGTCACACCTCATGTTCATATTTAGCAAGCAAAGCAAACGGACCACATAAATAAAAAGTTTTCTACCCACAAGGTCGGCGTCATAGTTTTAATGAGGACTTGTATTTATGGATGAAATTCTATTAAAAGGCTGTTGAGGTCGTGCCACATGACTCCTGCGACACAGCAGTAGTTTTTCCCAAATTTCACAGTACCTTAATCATATGTTTACACGGGTCCCTGCCATGCAGATCATGTCGTTTACTGATATTCTATCGCTTTTGATAGAGACAGTGGTACATCGGTTCTCGACCACCTCGGAACCTGTCAAATTTGGTTCTCGATCCATTTTGACTAGAAAAATTCTCGGTTCTCATCGTTTGCGTGGTACTCGGTGCACTTGCTTAAACTTGTATGAGTAGAGCCACGAAACTCGATTCATGGTTCACGAATCCTCATGGCTTTCAGGCTGAGTAGTTAGCATTAGCAGCTAGCGCCCAGAGTTTACCAATAGAGTAAGTGTTTTGCTTTTAATTTCACTTTCAATCCATTACTCACTAAATTACACTAGATTTTTTACGAGAGATGAATTAACGACAAGAACCGAGATACCATTATTTTCTTACAATAGCCTTTTCTTGATGGTCACCCCAAATAAAATGACTAATTCTGAACAGCTTTGCTCAGCAATTCCCAACCTTTTTAAAATCTCCTGCCATATTAAATATGGCAAAATAACTAACTATGGCTTACACCATTTTACCTAATTCATCAAGAGAAATAATAAATAAATAAAACGTTGCATGTACATGTAAAACAGAGGTACTAGATGTAATGAATTTTTCTGGTTAGAGTCACATGGGCTCTGGCAGAAGTGTGCCGTAGATGGGCCGCCAGCCCATGACAGGGCATTCCCATACTGGCCGCCCCTACCTTACACACAATTAGTCATTTCTGCATGCGAAGCCCAACCCACGCAGAAGACACAACTTGGACTCGTTTGTTTAATTGGTTTGTGTTTTACGCCATGGCAACCCAAAGGTCCTTTTCATGGAAGGACGTGGTAGTGATGGGTCCCAGTAGTTGTTGCTGGGACTCGGGGTCCCTGCAGAGGCAGGCTAGCAAATTGTAATGTATATCATTATACCCCTAACACAGTCCAGGGAGACAGTCAGGACCCTGCATGATGGACGTGGTTTCAGTTGTGTGTACGTTCTAGACAGAAGCATTGTGCAGATACATGGGAAATACTAATACATTTAGTGTGCGTCAGCAAAAAAACAAAACAAAAAAAACAGCATGCTAATACTGCTTTTAATAGGCAGCAAACTGTTCCAAATGGCAAACCCTCACTGGAAGCATTTGGGTGACAACTGAGGTTAGCTGCAAGATGATCTCACCCACAGTAAAGCCTGGAGCAAGAACATGTACGGTCTTGAGTCTTCTACAGCATCTACCGCCAACCGGGCGGGAAACTGTCAGAACGAAACAGACTCAATCTGGAGTGCACTGACTTTATGCATTTCACATGTCTAGTATGTGTTCTGTTCACTAAATACATACCACTGTCGCTTCTACCTTCACCAAACTGAGAAGACAACGGCCCATCAGCTAGTATCAAAACCTCCAGTTGGGAGTGACTTTGTGACTCACACTCATTCAAACATGGCTACTAGATAAAGTAACATTTGCTACTGTAACCCTGCAAGGTTTGTGCTGTAACAATGACTAAAAAAAACGTAGCTGCCCAACTAGAAAAAACGCAAGGCTTTGAGTGAAAGAATGTCAAGTCATAAAACAGGTCGAGAACAAACTCTGCACAAAACCAAAAAAGTAAATTGCTGTGCAAATGTGATGATGAAGGAGGGATCGTGAATGCTCGAGGAAGGACAAAGGCAGGAAGGTACAGGGTGTTCCCTTGCTCCCTGCCCAAACACCCACGCGCACTTTTAGCTTATGGATTGTCATTGGCACAGCTATAATGGAAGCTTCTTCAGCTGCTCGTATGTAATGAAGAACTGGCGTCTCAGTTAAGGGTAGCAACCATGTTGGATAGACTTTGAAGTTATCAGCTTTCCTATACGGTTCTAACTGGAAACGAACCAAAATAACAGTCACTGAAAATCACAAAATGAAAAGAAATTTTGGCTGAAATAAAAGTTAATCTTAGGCAGGATCAGAGAGCTGGGACAAAGGCAGATGCACACAAATTGAGGGAACTAATGCTTGAACTACACAAAAACTATTTCTGATAGGCGTGACTTGGACTGCTCCAGACCAGTGGTTTAAATTGCAGAGCAGTGGTTAAGTAAATGTGAGGCAGCAGAAAGGAATCAGTACACCCACAACTGGGAGCAAGGGTGCGAGTGTGTGAGAAAGCCTGGGAAGTATCTGGAATGCTGAAAATGGTGTCAGATGTAACAGTTCGGTATTTTGACACTTGATTTTAAGTCTATCACCGTGTGTGTGTGTGTGTGTGTGTGTGAGAAGTTTGCTCTCCTGTGCCAGTCAGCACAGAAGCATTCAGTTTTAGCAGCAGACCAACAGTTAAAATGTGTAGAATAATTTCAGACACATTAGACAAGTTATCTGCAAGCACTAGGGTTGGGAATCAAAACCATGTTCTGATTGGAAACTGGTTTCAAAATTAAAAAGTACACGGTTAAAAAGAAAACCCCATAATTTCGATTCCACTCATCAGTTGCAGCTAATGCCTTTTATTCTTTATGCATTTATTCTTTTTTTTTTTGGCCAAACATCTAATATCTTCGATGATGTATCACGTTTGACAGACTGTGGTCTCCTAGCCTAGTTTTAAACGCTTAACGTGGACAAAGCCGAATGTGACTTAATATCCTTAAACAATGACCTAGGAAACCCAAACTTTTCAGTTACTACAGCCGATAAGTAATCTCTACTAGGGGTGGGGCAAAATATCGATACACTGATGTCGTATCATTTTCTTTTGTGATACGTTATCGATACACTGGCGCCAAATACCGATATCTTTATTTAAACATGCAGACCCCAAATGCATCGTTACTTCAATTTTACTTACAGGATGCAATAATTTATAATGCCACTTGAAGGCGCTAATCGGAACGCGGCTGTATGGTAAACCTGTTGTGATAAAAAGGTGAGAAATGCAATGCTGCAAAGTCGAGTACACTCACTTATGAGCACGTGGATTAGTTCCTGTTCCTGAAGAACAACATGCATATTTGAGGATGAATTGAAACATGTCCAGGTTACACAAAACAAGCTGGTCAACACCGTGTTCCCAGGTTTGCACAAAACAGGTTTGTTCTGCTTGTTAAGCACCGAAGTGTATTTTTTTGTTTCCTTTTTAAACTAATGTTCTTTTTTAATTCATTTTAGTTTATTTTTGTCCCCCCTGTAAGCTTAATTTGTTTGAAAAGATGTATCAGGCACAGTTGTTTTGTATCACATTTTAACCCCAGAACTGTTCTGCTTTCTGGATGTTACCTCTTGTACATTGGACAAGCTGCAGTCACACTGTGTGTGTGTGTGTGTGTTAATGTTGTAAAATGTTTCATATTGGTTGTCAAATTTTGACTTTGAACATGGGCACCCTAAACAGAACACTAAATGGTGCAATCCCTCCAATCACAATGCTATTGATCCAGACCAGTCGGTGGTGATAAGGCACCAATATGGTATGCCAATCACAATAAAACCCAAAAAGAGAAGAATAGTGTGTGATCGTAAGTATATCATGTATATTATTATGTATATCAGTCTAGGGGTGCACTTTAAGAACTTCGTTCACCTCAGTGGCTGTAAAGTGCATGCATGCTCATTTATTTCATGTCTTTATACTGATTTTATGAATTGTATTACCTTCTTTAGCTTTAGTCATGCTTTTAATCATTAATCACATACAATTATAGGCATATAAAAAAAAAATATATATATATATATATATATAATATATATAATTATATATAAATATATATATATATATATATATTATAATATATATATATATATATATATCTATCTCTCTCTTAATCTCTGGTTCTGTGTGGTGTGTGTGCTTTGTGTGATTTACCCCACAACCACCCACAAAACCCCCAACCTTAAATTCTCTAACCTCTATACTCCACCCACCCTCTACCTAAACTCCCCCCCCCCACACCCCCCCACACACACACACACACACACACACACACACACACACACACACACACACACACACACACACACACACACACACACACACACACTTTCCCCCGAGCTTCCACTATAATTTTTGATTTTTTATAACATTTGCTTTTTCCTTCTGATTTAAAGCTATTATAAGTAAAGCACTTAATGGAACATGATTACTCTCCCTTTGGGCCACGTTTGTTGTGTCAGCAGCAGAGATTACTTATGACCAGTAGTAACCAAGTGCAAGTTTGTGTTCCTAGGTCACTGCTTTAGTACATTTAGCTAGATTAAGCTTTTTAATAAAGAAAGTCTAACTGCTTTTGAAATCAGATTTTTTTTTTTTTTAAGATATCCTTTATACTTTAACATTTGGCACATTTTTTCATCATTTTGGAATCGACCTTTGAAATTGATGAGAACTGGAATCGATAAGCAGAATCTGTATCAGAATAGGAATCGGTAAAATGCTAACAATATCCCACACTACTCACCGCTGTTCATGTGAGGTAGCAATATTCTGGATTTTCGGGTTTTCTGCTTAGTTTAAGGTTTGGGGTTCGCTTTTGGCCAAGAATGTGTGTTTCGGTGCAACAGTAGTTCTAACACCGTCACACACACATACATAAATAACAAGTAGAGGAGGATATTAAGAGGAGCAAAATCAAATGCATTCTGCAGCTACTATTGTCCACAGTAATGTTAACAAACCTCATGGATCCAAGCAGTCATTTAACAAATTAAACTAGCGAATATAAACTATTGGAACAGCCTTTAAGATGGAGGTGAACATTAGAAAGGAGAAATTCAACGCACGTGTTAAAATCAGCACCGAAGCAGGGCTTAGATCATGCACACTTACAAGCAATCGGATTCGTCTGTATGTACTGACCTCTAGTGGCCAGTCTAAAAACCACATCTAAAATATCGAACACGGAGGTAGTTAGAGAAGCCAAAAATGGGATTTTTTTTTTAAAGGATACGATAATGTTCCAAGGCCCAAGACGTAGCCAGTTGGGCCAGAAGCCCTTGTAAAGGGCGAAGAAACCTTCATTCCTCCATGTCTGCATCAGTCCATCCAGTGTGCCTTTATAAAGGAGGTTTCCAGAGAGCACCCGCTGGTTCATCATACGAGTTCTTACCACGTCCACCGGATTAGAGGCAAGTGCCCCTGCCAGGCCACATGTAAAACTGGAACTGCACGTAAACACACAAACAAATTGAGTCTGGCTGGGTTCAAGGCTGTTTTTTCTTGCCACTGTTACTTCTGGCTTGTGAGGTCTAGACAACAATGTCCTCTCCTAAAAGCACTGCATAAAAATTTTACTTGAAACAGTCTGCACCAAGTCACTATAAACTCCATATACACATGCCTGCAAAGTATTTTTGCTCCCATCATCACAGTACATCTGCATTTACATGCACTTAAGTTCAACTTCTTCCTCAAGCAGTGTGTGGTTCAGGGTGAACCAGGTCCTGATTAATAGCAGACTTGAGCTCTACTCACATGAAATGAGTCAGGACTGTGTCTCCCATAACCCCAGACGCAATCAAGTGCTTCTTGGTGATGTCATACACCGGAAGCTCGACCCCGACTACAATGGCGGCCCGCTGTGCGGTGGGGATAACACCCTGCAAAACATAATTCAGCAGCTAACGTTATATACCAGACAAGTTCATGACCAAGGTACAAAAATAAAATATTTTTAACCAAACTAACAAACCTAAAAATGCTTTGGGTGTCATTTATTTGATACAAATGCATACAGCATATACTCCCTGGACAAAAGAAGTGACCTTGTGTGTTTAAGGTGGTAGTAACTTCAGGTTCCTGCAGACGGCGTTGCACGAGAATGATAGAGCTATAAATACCTGCGCCGTTTGCGACTGGATTCATAGATTGAGAAGAGGTGGTACAGTGCAGTGAATGTCTTGTTCGATGTGTGGAAAATGGGTCGCAAAGCAGGTTAATGATGCATTTTGTTAATGATTGCCAAAAAGGAGTGATAGCATTTGCGTGTGCCAAAGGCAGTAGTGTGAAAGAAGTATCTGAATGTGCATAAAAGCGTACATTCATACAGGTCTACCAGCAGTGGCAAAAATCCCAGTCTACATAATGTGTGTCAGAATTTGTGGAGGTAGTACACCATTAGATACATTTTAGTCACAGGTGACAAATTGTGTGTCTTGGTACATTTTCTGTATGTATAGGAAAAAAGTAGTATTTCCTACAAGTGGACATGGTGCAATAATTCAGACAACACCAGTGAACTACAGGGAGACGACTGACCTTGGAACTGAGATATTCTCAATTTTATGCAAATAATGTTAGTTTAAAATAATGAGGTTCAAGTGATTATTGCCTGTTATACCACAGTTAGTTCCGACCCGCAATCTGAGAGACGTCTTCCGCAGTGACATTGACCATAACGGCAATGTGACCGACGCTCTATAAGTATTAATCCGCGGCACACACGTAACCTGGCAACGACGCCCGCCAGAAAAAGCAGCCAAGTTATAATGAGTAAAACACTGCCGAAATGAAAGTTATAATTAGTTCATAAAATCTATTGGTTTTGATTGAAAACGATATGAAAATTTGGAAGATGAAGCTATTAATGAAAACCACCTGAAGCCAAAGGTTTTTTTAATCACCCTTTAGGATTTGGGAAGCGCTGGAAAAGCGAAACGAAGTCAGTACTTTAAATTCATCGTCCTCCTCCCCCGCGCTCCTTAATTAATGGATTCACAGCTCGACTGAAGAGGCACGAGACTGAAGATCAAGTTTTCTGGTCCCATCAACAAAAATGACCCCTCTGAATCGACCTGAATCAGCTCCATCCCTCACAAAGACGTCGTTTGCTGGACTTAAACTCTGCATCTTTCATTAAACACCATGCACGGCTAATCGGGCGTTCATTGATCTGACAGGTTTGTTATCTGTAAGTCCAGCTCTAACCCAGAGAAGCTGCTGATGCTCTGTAACTCTGCCCTTACATTTCTGACTGAGAAGATTAACATTAAGAGCTTCATCATACAGATTTATAATCGCTAATCAAACGGGATCCTAGACTTTGGTTAGAACACCGGGATCTGACTCCGATTTGCTTCAGTCGGTAGAATAGTGGATCTTAGTAACAGCTTGCCTTGTAAACCCGACCCATTTTATTTGCTGAATGTAAAACTTTCTTTTTAATCAATTCAAACTTACCAATCGATATATTTGTGTTTATTGTCGGAATAGTAAAACAGTTATGGGTAATTCTGTTTCTCGACTTTAATGACTGAAGGGCTTAGCCGCGAGATAACGATAGAATGGAACTATTTTACCTCGCGGAAGGCTGATAAACAAATCGTTTTTTCTGTCCTTTTTATCTTAAAATCTAAAAATAAATGACGATAACGGAACTGTGGTATAAAAGCAATAAGGCACTCGAGGGGGTGCATTATTGTGAATATATCACAAGAAAGAGGCGTTACGGCTAACAACACCTCTTTCCTGTGATATATTCACAATAATGCACACCCTCTCGTGCCTTATTGCTTTATTAAAAGCAATCCTACACAAAACTATACCTTATTTTATATAACTGTATTTTCTGACCAAATCTTTGTTGTCAGGATCAATGAAAGATCAGTCATTTGCAATTTTTTGGTTTGGCCCTTTATGACTCAGGAATGCGTTATAACCATACAACAGACTAACAAATACATCATACAACAAAAGTTCACCCTTTACCAACTTGGACATAGCTTCCCCCCCCCCCCCCCCCAAAGTAAAAGTCCAAAGCAACAATAGTTTCCCCTACTGAAGATCCTACAAGCCTGGTAAGTGTGTGCGTGTGTACACATCGTCTTGCTATACTTGTGAGGACCAAATATTCTTGTGATGATAGGAAAATTTGGCAATTTTGACTTGAGGACCATTTCCTCACTTCTTTAACTTTTTTTTTGAGGATTAGGTTACGGTTAGGTCTGGCATGGACGACTATAGACATAAATGAGGACGACTATAGACATAAATGAGGTAAGCTGGAATATAGTGGTGGTTCAACAGAAGCATTTTGGTAGGGGCCATCACAGCCACTGACAAAGAGCAGCAGCAGTTCCAAGTCATATAACCACAAAACTGAATAAGCACCTCCATGTCCCAGTACATAAACTGCAACTGAGCCCTGAATCCACTTTGAACATATTTCTTACATCTGGACACCTTTGTGTTTGGAGGAAACCAAAGGATGGTTCAACCCACATTCCCTGCCATCTGGCAGCCATTTTGTTAAAATCATTAAATCCTTTGCACAGTCAGATAATAACCAACAATTAAGAGGTGGTTTTATAGGACCAGGTGCCTACAATAGAGTAAAAAACACTTTCTGATAATGTTCCCATAGATCAGGATAACATTCAAAAGTAAAGCAGCATTTAATAGCCTCCACAAACACCAAATTTAAATACAAGAAGCTCCTGAGCACAAACTAAATTAGGTTATCCACCTCCTTTATACACACACACACACACACACACACACACACACACACGCACAACGTTCACGTTGATCTGGTAGCATTCCTCATTAGCTGCTTCAAATAAATATACACAGGTGTAGGTTTTCATAAGGCACACCCTGTATTTGATCCATGACCACACAAGCAGCACTATTTACATACTCATCTGTGCATCTTGTGTTTCTATTTGCTCGTGTAGAACCATTGGCATTCAGCTGGCATGCACACATCACATGAACGTTTTGAATTACTCTGTGCGTGCAGCTTTAACCTGTGTGCACAAACACGCCGAAAGTTAACAGGAAGTACAATTCCATGTCAGAAAGCAGAAGCATGAGCCATCTCTCTAAAAAGCATTAGCAGCTGACTGACCTAACTGGAAACGTACCAGTTATGTATTTAGTGTCAGGTGAAGAAACCAACACCAACCTTGAAATTAAAGCAGCTGTATAGAGGAAACTTGTCCTGTACACATAATGTGTCTGCTTCTTTAATAAACACCACAAAATCCCATTTAATATGAGTGAGCATCCAAGTTATGTTGACCTGAGTGGAGTTAGATAAGATAAAAAGGTATGATGAGTAATCTGTGTAAACAAAAAGTGATTCAAATTCCAGTGAACACTTAGCCATGTACACATACCTCAGGGATAATATGCCTAGAACAAGGTTTCAGTTCGAGGTCAGTTTCTATAAATGAACTTTACGTTGGTGTTAAGTTAATATTAAAGATGGAACAAAATTTCTTCCACTTTCTCTGTCACTTTTGTAAACAGAGCCTAGGGAACAAAGGCTTGAACCCGACGCATTCTGAAAGTGCAGAAATGACATTTAATTAGTATCATTAATGGAGAGTGCGAGGACAGCAAAAATGCAATCAACTTATGAATTAAGTCTCTTATGAAAGCTGCCTGAAAGTGAAGTACAACAAAATATCCTTAAAAGCTACACATCATGCCGAGATCCAAAGAAATTCAGTAACAATTGAGAAAGAAATTAACTGAGATCTATCAGTCTGGAAAGGGTTATAAAGCCATTTCTAAAGCTTTGGGACTCCAGCGAATCACAGTGAGAGCCATTATCCACAAATGGCAAAGACATGGAACTGTGGTGAACCTTCCCAGGAGTGGCCGTCCAACCAAAATTACCCCAAGAGCACAGCGACGACTCATCCAAGAGGTCACAAAAGACCCCACAACAACATCCAAAGAACTGCAGGCCTCAGTTAAGGTCAGTGTTCATGCCTCCACCATAAGAAAGAGACTGGGCAAAAATGGTCTGCAAGGCAGAGTACCAAGACAAAACCTCTGCTGAGCAAAAAGAACATTAAAGCTCATCTCAAATTTTTCTAGAACACATCTTGATAGTCTCCAAGACTTTTGACAAAACATTCTGTGAACTGACGAGACAAAAGTTGAACTCTGGAGGGTTTTTCGAGCTTGAACTCACAATGTGGCTGAATTACAACAATTCTGCAAAGATGAGTGGCCAAAATTCCTCCACAACGCTGTAAAAGACTCCCTGCAAGTTATCGCAATCGCTTGGTTGCAGTTGTTGCTGCTAAGGGTGGCCCAACCAGCTATTAGGTTTGGGGGGCAATCACTTTCACACAGGGCCATGTAGGTTTGGATTTTCTCTCCATTAATAATAAACACCTTCAAAAAAAAAAAAAAAAAAGAGGGAGGGAGTGATAATGCTCAGTGCTTACCAAACCTAAGTGGAGCAGGGCTGTGAGAAACTATTTCACCATCTCCAGAGATGAATATACTGTCATCAATTTATTGATTGTTTTTTGTTTTTCACTTTCAATACATTATTCAAATCATGACATTCAATCTTATTATAAAATAAGCTTGATGTTAATGACTTTGCCCAACTGTAGTTTAATGCAAGTGAACCCTGGACCTTGTGGGCCATAGTCCAGTACCTTACCCACTAGGCTACCACAGACCCATGACAATATACACAAATTTACTATTTTTTAGTTACATTTATTACCTTAGAGTTACATTTTGTAATAAGTTTCAGTGCAACAAAGAACTGCTTTTTATGGCCTCACCCTCCAGAGTCCTCTGGTGCCTTCAGTCTGGTATATATTGATGAAGTTGGCCATCATGCTGCCCTGTAGCAGACTGCCCTGAGCCTGCATACGGATCTGCAAAAACACACACACACACACACACACACACACACACACACACACACACGAGAGGAAAATAAAACACCCCGAATAAACCTATGCACAACACTGTAATATACTTGCTGTTTTCAATGTAGCTTCAGCTCTCCTATAAATGACAGCAACTGTATTGTTTAACAAAACCCACATGCATCACTGCATTAGCACTTGCAACCTCCCTCTGCCAATGTAAAAGCAAATGAGTCACCATCTCCTATCAATCTGGAGTTTGGAGAATGCAGAGCAGGAAATATGAGATGCTCTTCAATTCAAAATCTCTCCAGATCCTCCAGAGTTCTCTCTGCAGCATCTCACCCCACTGAACTCAAGCAGATTTAAGTCATGAGACTTGAGTTAAGGGACAGGCCCATTTCAAATTTTCTCCTGGTACTCCCTGAAGTAAATGATGCCATGTGGCAACAAGGTTTCCAGGTAATTTGGAGGAATAAATAATAAAAATTAATAAAAATAATTAATTAATAATAATAAAAAAATAACACCCATAGCATGATATATACTCCATCATACTTATTATTTGGTATAATCCTTAGATGGTCCTTTTCTGCCATTTTAGCCTACCGCCTCAAAGCAAATAACATCTAGTGGTACCCCAGTTCTCGACCACCACGGACCTCACTGAATTCGGTTCTCAAACCATTCTGACTAGAAAAAAATTGTCTTGTCTAGTGCCCGAAGTTCATCAATAGAGTAAGTGTTTTGCTTTTACTTTTCACTTTTAATCCATTACTCACAATTTTTTGTGAATTTTCAACAAAATTATAAAATAAACTGTGTGTTAATGATTTTGGCCAACTGTAGGTTAAGTGTTTTAAACATTAACATACTTATTACTTATCACAGTATCCTTTCCAGATCATGTTATACTATAATATTATTATAGACTGCTCGACCAAACACTCATTCAACTCCCCAGTTCATGACACATTTAACTTATGACAGATTTGTCAGAACATATGCCCATCATAAATCAGCTAGACCCTGTACAATACAGCTCCATCAATGCATCTAATGCCTTATACAGTGTGGATGGGGGTCTGGAACAGATTCATTCAATTTACATTTTCCCTTTTAGGAAAAATCAGCTCAGTACTCGTCATTTTCGGTTCTAGTCAAACGTTCTGTAATGACTTAATGACGAGAACCGAGGCACCACTGCATACCAATCAGATATAATACTGAAATCACTGGCAGGAGAAGTGAACAACACTGACAGTTTGATGATCTGGGTAATGTTCTGCTGAGACCCCTTTGAAGGTGTCCTGTAATGTGGCAGGGTGCGTTAGGACCAGAGGTCTTGTGGAGGCCATTAGACAGGGGGTTTTAGCAGACTGGTGCACATTGCCTTTTATTTACAGCTCTGGCATTTTTAATGTTCTTAATTATTACCCTAAAAGCAAATAGTTAAATTTGCATTTCAGGCATGCAATTATTTTTCTAGCCACTGCATGATTTATGAAGGGCTACACACTTCTGTCTCATCTCATTCCTTAATCCAACTCCACTTATTGTTCAGTAACTGAAGGACTTCGGCCTCTATGACAACTCATTTTGTAGCCCAGAGAAAAAAAAGTTAGTGTTCCTAACTTTCAGGTGAATAATAAAACCATTTTCATAAACTTTTATTACCCATATATACAAAGGCAGCCAGTAATTATGAGCTGACTGCATGAACGATGCCAAAAACCTTACCTTAAGCACATCTGTGGGGTTTGCTAAAGAAGACGATAAAACTCCAGCCACAACACCACAGAACACATTAATGACCATGGTCTCATCTGTAAACAACAAAGCAGCAATTAAGAAAATATAGAAGACAAGAATAAATTAAAAGTACTATAAAACCATAAAGAGCACACAAGCACACATGCAGTAACCAAATCGAGTTAAAACAAACTTCTCGTATTTACAAAAAAACAGATCTTTTGTAAAGTCTGGCATTCTATTTTAAACATACATCACCCAAAACCAATCATTTAATTCAGAAAAGAGTGAATAAGAGCACATGTAAACAGGTATACTAATAACTGTTCTATAAAAAGACTGCACTTTGTCACTCCTCTGCATATACTCATGGATAAACCCAAATGTCACACTAAAGATAAAATGTTAGTCACTGCTATAAATCTAGCACTGAAAGCAGGAATAATAAAACAAAAAAAACACATCAGATATGCACTGAAAATGATAGAGAGTCAGAGTAACTGTGTACAACTGTGGTGAGCAGAAGAGCATCTAAAAATGCAAACCATAAACCTTGAGGTGAATGGGCTACAACAGGGATGCCCTACCCAGTATTAGTATATTGTCTAGGGCTGCAACTAACGATTATTTTAATAATCGATTAATCGGTCAATTATTTTTTTGATTAATCGATGAATCGGATTTTTTAAAAACACAAACAAAAAAAACCTTTCCATGTCTTTATTCTGAAATATAACATTAAATAACAGAGCAAATAAGTGCTTACAATAAATGAATAATAATAAATTAAATTCATTAATAAATTAAAATAACAAATTAAATAATAAAGAAAAATAAGTGCATCTCTGATGCAAACACTACATACAAACTCATTCACTCCCTTTCTTTAGGAACTTTGCATTGCAATCCAAAAATGTTATGTCAACATCTCGGCTAAAGCTGGCTCTCTTTTTAGAGACTGTGGCCCTGTCCACACAAACACGGGTATTTTTAAAAACGTAGCTTTTTCTATGCGTTTTGACCGTTCGCCCACACGAAAATGGACTTTATTTTGCAAAAC
The DNA here is from genome assembly GCA_025084515.1 of Ancistrus triradiatus. Classification (NCBI taxonomy): domain Eukaryota; kingdom Metazoa; phylum Chordata; class Actinopteri; order Siluriformes; family Loricariidae; genus Ancistrus; species Ancistrus triradiatus. The sequence goes on along the minus strand of JAJAGP010000142.1, from coordinate 110,446 downwards.
TCCTTCCAGGGTGAAGATTTTCAGAAACTCCTGTTTTCAGTGTTGTCGTGTGGACTAGGGAAAAAGGGATTTCTTGCTTGTAACGTCATTTGTGCGCCGTTATGTCCTTTGTTTACGTGAAGCGATTTTGTGCAATAGCGGATGTAGCCACAATAGTGCCAGCTGTAACACTGCTGACCGAACTTGTTACAAATCTACGAATAAATTTACAATTATTACTTTTTCATTACACTGAAGAACAGAGGCGTCAGAATGCGCTACGGAGGTCACTACTATATCCATCACACCCACGAAGCAGTTCCCGCCCCCAGCGGCGCCGGTTTGGGACGAGACCCGGTCGGACCACTCGTTGGTGGGACAGCTTTCAAAACGAAGTGGTTGTTGAAGAACAATGGTGAGAAAATGTTCGTATGCATAGGACGCTGCTGTTGTCGCTGAGAGCTAGTGAGCTGCTTCGCCGGCACATAGGACTGCTGGTTTGGCACTGCTCTTGACAGCGACTGTGTGCGTTTTTATGTGGGCGAAGTTTTTTGTTTAAACAGTGCTTGTGTGGACGGGATGTTTTTTGTATAAACGAATTCGAAAACCCCCGTTTTAGAAAATGCCCGTGTACGTGTGGACATAGCCTTAACGCTAATTTGTTTTGAAGATTTCACGTCCGCGCCGGCTCCGCCTGGCTCCGTTCAATCGCTCGTGTTTTTTTCCAGCGCTGACCGCAAGCGGATATGATAAGGCGGGGGACACAAATCATGCAACACAACGAATCGATAATGAAATTCGTTGTCGACGCTTTTAATAATCGATTATTATCGATTCGTTGTTGCAGCCCTAATATTGTCAGTATAATACAAGTGCTCAGTGAGTGTATATTTCAATACAGAGATAAATACAGGCCTTGTATGTTTGTAATACTTTCAGTAAGTCCTCAGCATTTGTGGGTTTGCAAACAATGATTAAATGAGCTTGAAGTTTGAGACTTATTCTACCAGTTACTACAATCCTAAATCAGACAAAGCTGGGACGTTATTAAAAAATGCAAAAATAAAACATAAAAGTGTTCCTTACATTTACTTTGCCTTGCATTTCAATGCAGACAGAATGAACCCGAGATATTTTATGTTTTTATGGTCAACATAATAAAATTTCTTAATAAACATCTATTCTTGCCTTGCATGCCTGCAACACATTCCAAAAAAGTTGGGATGAGGCAATTTAGAGTTAGTGTAATGAGCTATAAAAACAACAATAGCAATAGCAGTATACACGAAAGGCTGAGTCTTTGAGGAGTAAAGGTGGGCAGAGAATCTCCAGCTTCTCAACAAATGTGTGAGAAAAAAAATATTGAAATGTTTAAAAACAAATGTTCTCCAAAGAAAGATTGCAATGATTGAACATGGATTTACATATTTTAGCCCTGGCTTTTTCTGATTTGGCTTGCATGGATGTCTCTGGAAAAGATGTCATCTGGAATGGGGCTTGTGTTGCTTTAAAATCTGCCTACTTCTCTGCCATCACAGAAGTGTAAATGACCTTTGCCAAGGGAACAGACCCAACCCCATACCATGACCGAGCCTGGCTTTTGGACTTGTTGCTGATAGAAGCCTTTGGTCCTGAGCACACAGTGACCTGGAACACTGATTAATCTGACCACAATACACGTTTCCACTGCGTGATGGTCCAGCCTAGATGCCTCCAAGCCTAGAGCAGTCGACACTGCATCTGGACATGGTTAACATAAGGCTTCTTTCTGCCCAGTCAAGTTTTAAGAGGCATTTGTGAGTGTAACTCCGTATTGTAGCGTTTGATAAAGTCCCTTGCTCATGTGGTTATATCAGCTATGGATAAATGGCTGTTCTCGGTGCAGTGCCTTCTAAGGGATTAGCAAATATTGGGTTTCAGTGTAGGCTTACACACTTGGTCTTTATGATCCTTGACGGCCTTGGTCGTTCAAACTTGAATTGTTCAATGATATTATGCACTGTAGAGGGAGAAATATGCAAATCCCTTCCAATCTTTCTTTGAGGAAAACCTTTTCAATATTTCAATAATTATCCTTCCATTTATTGATAACTGGAGATCCTCTGCCCATCTTTGCTTTTCAAAGACTCTGATTCTGCTTTTGTACCAAATCATGATTACAGCCACCTGTTGGTATCACCTGTTTGAAATCACATCACCATTTACCTCATTACTATCAACCTGTTCAAAATTTCAGCCAACAACCTTTATTTCGATGCATCTCTAAAAATAAATAAATGAATGAGGACCAACTTAAGAACGATAGTTACAATAAATCCTTGCTCAATGTGAGGAACAGTTAGTGTGGTCCAGCACATGCCGTTCATTTTGGCACTGGAATACCACACCAGCAGGCAAAGCAAAGCCTGTATCAAAATAAGCATGCAACACACAGTAGCAACATCCTTGGCACAGCATGCTGTGAGATTAAAAAAATAAATTAAAAAATTTCAAAATATGCCACAACAAGTAACAGTGCCTTTATGAACACTTAACAGATCCTGCCATTTATTTTACTGAACACGCCAGGGGTTTAAGTAACGTTCATGTTTGCCAAACTGAGAGGAAATGTGCTGGTGCCACTGCCAGATACACTGCTAATGGGCCCCTTCAGATTGCAGCTCTTCTCCACCCGCATTTCTGACAGAAAATCTCCCACACAATAATAGATCACTGAAAATGTACTGAAAGGAGTCAGCAGATGCCATCAGTCTAAATGGTGCATGATACCTGAAGTTGGAAACAAATCTGTACAAAGCTTTTTCTATTATTAGTATTAACTGAGATTGGACTTAAATGAGATCATTCATTTCCTTGAACCCCTGCCATTCCATTCCCTGTGCGTCAAATGAACCTCCATCTACTCAACCTCTACTTCTACTACAGGATGTGCAGCACCAATTCTAGTGGTCTTGCAAATCAGTCAAAAATACAGCCAATCCCAATTACATTTTATATTTACATTCATGTCATTTAGCAGACGCCTTTATCCAGAGCAACTTACAATTTGTTACAATCCAAGCAATTATCTGTTAAGGGTCTTGCTCAAGGACCCAACAGCAGCAGCCTAGCAGAGGTGGGTTTTGAACCATGGAGCTTCTGATCCATAGTCCAATACCTTAACCAACCCAGCAGACAAAAGTCATTACTAGCATACATAGTGGCATAAACCCTACATTTACAGCATTTAGCAGACGCCCTTATCCAGAGCGACTTACAATTGGTACAATCTTACAATCCAAGCAATTGTGGGTTAAGGGTCTTGCTCAAGGACCCAACAGTGGCAGCTTGGCAGAGGTGAGATTTGAACCCTGGACCTTCTGGTCCAGAGTCCAGCACCTTAACCGCTATGCTTAGTCCTAACCCTAACCCTACCTTTTTTAATTCAGATTTAGATTCCCAAAATCACAAAGCCAAGCTCTTATCTGCTAGTGTTTAATCTAATACTGGTTCATAATTGTACAACAATCTTGCTGCTGTACAACACTTGGGAAACCAAATTTGATATACAAGGTAGCTGACACTAAAATGTGAAAGGACAGGACAGCATGATATGAAATCAGTCACAGCCAAATTTGTGCACAAAATGATTCCTTACACAAGGGAAGGTTCCTTTTACTAACTCGCATAAAATGATAGCCGATAAATAAGAACAAAATCTCCACACTCACCTTCAGGGCGGCTCACAAACAACTTCTTCAGTGTATTGTAGGTTCCGATCTTAATTGTGCCATAAGAGGCTTGCCTTAAAAGTGCAGGTGAAATCCTATGGAAACAGAGAAAGTCCAGAAGAGTGATATTATTATTATTGGTGGACAGGATGGATTTCTGGAGAACAGAGAATAATAAAGCAAACAAAAAAGACAGATCGCAGAAGCAACTCAATTAGCATTTTTACTGAGGCTCTAAACCTAGGCTTTTAGGCCATGGTGTGTACACACACACACACACACACACACACACACACAGACACAGATAAGAGATGCCAACTGACCCAACACGTCTTTGGAATGTGGAAGGAAACACCACAGACACAGGGAGAACATGCAAGCTCACAGCTGGAGCTCAGGCTGGGAATCAAACCAATACTGGGAATACTGGGCCAATTTAAAACCAACAATCAACTTAACGCAGGTCTTTGAAATGTGGGAATAAACCAGAGCACCGGAGTAAACCCATACAGACATGGGAAGGACATAACCTACACATGGAGAATCTGAGGTCAGGACTGAACACGGGGATCTCTGGAGCTGTGAGGCAACTGCACCAACCCCTTGTTCCACTGTGCCAGCCGAACATCGTGGGGATATTTCCATTTTGAAACTACACTTTGTTTAAGTGAGCATTAATAGAGTGGGGTTCTGCTAGCCTAAATACTTTGCTATTTCTGTTCGTATCATATTGCAACCCCAAATCAGAAAAGGTTGGGACAGTATGGAAAACGCATTATAAAAATAAATAAATAAAATAATAATAATAAAAAATAAATAAATAAAACAGCATTTCTTACATTGACATTTATTTCACTGCAGACGGTATGAACCCAAGTTATTTCAGATTTTTTGGTAAACCTCATTTCTTTTGTTAACAAACATCCATTCCTGCATTTCAGGCCTGCAACACATTCCAAAAAAAGTTGGACCAGGACAATTTAGGGCTAGTGATGAACTTAAACTAAATAATGATGTTCAAACAGGTGATGTCAACAGGTGATTGTAATCGTGATTTGGTACAAAAGTAGCATCCAAGAAAGGCTGAATCTTTGATGAGCAAAGATGGCCAGAGGATCTCCAGTTTGTCAACATGTTTAAAAACAATGTTCCTCATAGGAAGACTGGAAGGGATTTACATTTCTCTCTCTACAGTGCAAAATATTATTAAATGATTCAAGGAATCTAGAGGAATTTCAGTGCATAAAGGCCAAGAATGCAAGCTTCAGCTAATCACCTGTGGTCTCTGACTCCTCCATTCATCAAAAGCTGATAGAACCACATGGGCAAGGGATTAGTTTGGCTAACCTTTGTCAAGCAATACAATACAAAGTTACATTCACAAATCTAACTCTAACACTTAAGACTGTCTTTACTGTGCAAAAAAAAGCCTTATGTTAACCATGTCCAAAAGTGGCATCAACTTCTCTGGGCTCTCAGATGGACCATCACACAGAGGAAACATGTATTGTGGTCAGATCAATCAGTATTCCAGGTCTTGTTTGGAAAAAATGGACACCATGTTCTCCAGACCAAAGATGAAAAGAACCATCCAGACTGTTATCAGCAACAAGTCCAAAAGCCAGGCTCTATCAGAGCTTGGGGCTGGGTCAGTGCCCTTGGCAAAGGTTATTTACACTTCTGTGATGGCAGCATTAATGCAGAAAAGTACATTGAGATTTTAGAGCAACAAATGCTACCTTCAAGACATCATCTTTCATTCACAGGGACAGCCATGCATTTTCCAACAAAATACTGCAAAACCACATGCTGCACACATTACAAGGCATGGCTGCAGCGGAAGAATGTACGGGTACTGGACTGGCCTGCCTTCAGTCCTGACCTATCCCCAGTCGAGAATGTTGAAGAACACAGAAACGAAAAACGCAACACCAATGACCCCATTGCAAATCTTAAGCCGTGTTTGCAGGAAGAACAGGACAAAAATAACACCTGAAACACTAAATCTCTTTGTATCCTTTGTGCCAAAAACCAATCAAAGTCGGGTTTGTCATTCCAACCATATACACAGTGACTCCAGGACTTACAGGTGCTACACTGTGACAAGACGAGGACAGTGTAAATGTGCAAATTGGCGCAAGTTAGTACAAACAGTGCAGACAGAGAGTATGATGACTGGCAACCATTTACTTCTATTAAGGTAGACAAGTATAAAGTGCAGAATGTCCATGACTAGCAGCAGAAATGGTAACTACTTTACCATCTCAACTGTTCTTAGAATGTGATGCAGGCCTGAAATGCTGGAGCAGATGTTTATTAACAAATGAAATGAAGCTGACCAGATAAAACATGACAAATCTCAATAAAATAAAAGTCAAAGTAAAGATAAGCAACAGTGTTTATTTCCGCTAAAGCTGCATCGGAGAATATCAAACAAAACTGTCATGGCCTATATGGTTACATGATGCACCGGTCCTGGGAGATAGGTGCCCGCTTACAGACGTGTATTTTGCCCTAATCACAGGCGTGTATTTAAAAAATGAAATGCATTAGTAGGAACCGACAAGTGAAATCAAAATTCTATTAACAGATACCTGGTTCTGGGAAATTTGGAACCAGTTCTCGAATTAGAACCGGGTGTAGATATCCAACCCTAACCATAACAATGGACATGAGCGGACCAGTAGTGAAAAGCACTCCATTACACATTTAAGACACTCCTGAGCATGAGCTAGTCATCATCCTTCACCATCATTTGATCCAAAATTGCTAATTTCTTCACAAGCATTAATGGAAGTTTGCAGAAGCTCTCTTACATGGTTACAACAACAGCGAGATGTGATATTAACACTATAAAGAACGGAAAAGGACTGTATGACCATAAATTATGGATTTACAACTTGTTTTGTCAAAAACAGCTACAAAAGATGGCACACACTCATAACACTGCCACCTGCCACTTACATGCCTACATAACCCTGTGCATCCCAGATGCCCACTGCACAAAGTACCTGTTCATAAGTGACATGATCGGCATCACCTACTGCCAAGTCAAAAATAGCATCACTTCCTCTAGTTCTTATGAACATTCAGAATAACTAACTGGTTACGTATGCAAAGAGCCTGTACCAAAGAAAGCATGTCATAATTAAGCAAGAATAAAAAAAATAAAAGTGGTCATCACTTTAAATTGATCTGTAAACAGCAGCTTAAATAGTCAAAACTTCTCCGACAAGCTGAATATATGAAACAGCCACTGCAACACATCTGAAACTGAATGACATGCATCATTTTTTTTAATCCTCACACCTATTTTCGTTTGGCCTATTAAGCATGCAGGACTAGTACATCAAGTTCTGAAGTTCTGGCATTGCTATTGCTAATAAGGCACACAGTATTCTGTCTGCATACCTCTACAGCTCTAACGACTGGAGTGCGTTTAATATCATCTATTTTTAAAGCAGTACAGCTATGGTGACCACTATGATACACAGCTCATAAAATAGCAGTCGCCAGTTGAGATGGCTGTTGGCTGAGGAAGCAATGGCACAACAGGTTTGATTTCTCCAATCCCACAAAACAAAATGGCATTCGCACAGTTAAACTGTCACACAAACATCTGGAAATAGCACTGACCCTCTACTGAAATTATGTTAATGCAGATCATGTGCTCCTACCCAGAGTATAAGGCTCTGATGCCTTCTTCACGGCCGATCCTAAACAAGGCGTGGAACATGCCTCTGTAGCGGACTTCCATACACTGGGACTGGCCTTGGACTTGGAGGCGCGTTTTGGTCAGATCTATGGGGAAGGTTCCTGTGGGCATACAATAAAAAGTCATTTAATGAGGGGATGAAGTAGCTTATTTCAAGAAAGCAAAGAAGAAAAGTCTAAACAAGTTCTTCTAAATGACGAGTGTATGTGTTCCTATACTCCACTGGATAAGACGATCATGTTTTCCACTTACATCACCAGAAACCTGTCACCAAGCAGTGTAGCATAAACCAGTGTGGTGGAAATTCTCTCACTTTTGATATACCCATTTTATATTGTATAATGATCCTTAAAACTGCATCTTTTCTTGGTTTGTTCATGATTATTCATAGCTGTACAAGCAGACTTCGTATGGAGGACACAGGTATTTTTAGAACTGGCAAAAAGTATTAGATCACTTTGGTATGTATAGGATGGACTTTGACGTTATTCAACAAGGACTCCCAGTGCTTGTTTGCCATAGTGGATATAACGCTTTGATGATTATGACTTTGTGCCATTCTCATGGTCAAGTGTAACTTATTGGGACTGTGGTAGCCTAGCGGGTAAGGTACTGGACTATGGACCTGAAGGTCCAGGGTTCAAATCCCACCACTGCCAAGCTGCCACTGTTGGGTCCTTGAGCAAGGCCCTTAACCAGGCTCTTATCCAGTCTTACAGTATCAATTGTAAGTCGCTCTGGATAAGAGCGTCTGCTAAATGACATAAATGTAAATGTGAACACCTCAGCAGAAGAGAACAGTGTTACAGTGGGCTAAAGAGAAGCCATCATGGAGTGTAAATGACTGGATGAAAGTGATATTCAGTGATGAACTACATATCTGCATTGGCCAAGAAGAGGATGCTAGAACTTTTGTCTGTTGCTATTCTAATGAAACATAAAAAGGTAAGTGGAGAAAGACAAACTCTGCCTGAAGAAAATTTCCCGATTCATTTGTGATATGGAGTAAAAGACCAGGGGAGATGGCAACCATTGCACCAACAGTCAAAGCACAGGTGTACACTGAAATTTTGGATACTAGCTCTCATTCTATTAATAGAAAATGTGTTTGATTATGATGTAGTCTAAGAGGATAATGTATCCTGGCACACAGCAATGTGTGTTAAAGCTTTTCTTCAGGAAAGGCATGTCAACTGATGACATGCCCAGAAAACAGTTCAGATCTAAGTCCACTTGAAACCTGTGGTGGCAATTGCCAAAATTGAAGAGGTCCTGAAAAGGTTATCTGTCACCACAAAAGCCGGGGAGCTTTTTCCCCCCTGTACTTGATCTGGGAAAGAATGTCATTAATTAAAATAACTTTATTTAAAAGTGTTTGAGGCATGTGTTACAAAGCCAGTATGTCCAGCAAAAAAACAACATTTTTAGGTGTCATATCTGCTACAAAGTGAAAAAGCATGACACCATATGTTTTGCCAGTGGTAATAAGTGCACTGAACATGGCCTGTTAGTCAAAGTACGACACGCAACTAAACCAAAGACAAAGAAGGCAATGTTCAACTTCATTGAGTCTGGAGTTAGTGTTACAACACTTGTTCAGCTCAAGACAATTTCGCATTTTTTGTTTGTTTGTTTTGTAAATATGGAATCACCACCACAGAATATCACATTACGCTAATACGTTCCTGAAACACTGGCACATTATCTTAACAGAATTGACAGTTCCTGACCCACTTCCATATTTAAGGCCATGAATTTGTGAGGGGTTAACAGACAACCCAGACCCTCAATATAAATATAGGTTACAAATTGTGTCGCTCTCACACATGCCATTTCACACAACTCTCATATACCAGATAGTTGGCTCGGTCTGTGATGATGAGCATACCATGGGAAGTGGTGTCTCAGTGGTTAAGGCCCTATACTACTAACACAAAGATCGAGTTCAAACGCCAGTTGTACCAATTTGTCACCATTGTGCCATTGAGGAAAGCCCTATACCTTAAAAAGCTCAGTTCAAATGCAAGTAGCTCCAGCTAAGGGCATATGCTCTAAGCTGTAAATGTACATTAGTGACCTTGACACACGAAGTAAAAATATGAGCATGACTGTCAGATTTTAGTCATAGGTGTGGTGGCTGCAAATGAGTTTAATGTCCACTCGAGTGCACTGCAGTGAAACAAAGCTCTTTCTTTGCCAACACTTTTGGTTTGTGGCTATGATGCTAATATTGTAGTCACCATTGTATTTTCTGTACTTGTGACTTTAACCATTTAGGCTTCAGACATGATGGCATTAGATAGACGGTATTAGATGCTGTGTAGATGGTAGCGTTCCACTGGTGGTTTCAGCGGCATCTCTGACATATTTACATATAGTGAAATTGCACTTGATATTTACATAACAGTATCCTAAAAAGCTATTGCAATGTCTGCTGAACATCCTGCTTCACAGAATGCAATCTGATCCAAAGCTGTGGGCGTGCATGCATGGAACATTATTTATTGTAAATGTTATTAGAATATTTTATAATATATTATAATATGAGAAGGCCACAAGTCCTGACGGGCTGTAACAAGGAACTAGCGACGGCAGAGCTTGAGCATTCAATAAGTCTACTTTTGCAACAGGCTCAGCAGAACAGAATTCAGATATACATATTAAACAAGGGGTTAAATTTCACCTCCTGATACATTCTTGCACAATATCCTGAAAATCCACTGTCAATCATTTGCTTAATAACTTGCTTATGGAGTTTCATTACTTTGAACTTTTCTGCCATTCATCCTGCTGACCATTTTAAAGTTTGATGCATAAACTTTGCTCCAAACATCAACTTTTTTGTGCGCTCTGTGTTGAATTAGCTAGAGCGTCCAACTCTGAACAGACCTTGCATGTGACTGCATGTGTAACCAGATCTAGACGTTCTTTCTTTCACTTTTTCTTTTAATATCAGCAACAGAAGCCTGAGAACAAAGATGGCAGTTTCGCTCCTCAGTTTCGCTCCTCAGCTCCTGCTTCATGCTTTATTTAGTGGACTAAATGAATGAATGTAGGGTGTGACTTGCCCAAGCATTTCAATGACTGAGGGCAGACTATGAAGTTGAAACTTGGGAAGCCCATACTTGGAAACCCTTAAATTGTCACTGTTTTGTGTATACTTTACTACACAAACTGATGGATTCTGCTTTTTTCCTTCTCTCATTACCTGCTTTTTGAGTGCCTAATTGAATATATTGAAAGCGTAATCTGACCAGGCATTGTAACTACCAAGGACACACTAAATTATGGAAAATGGGACGGTTTGTCCCAAAAAAAACACAAAAAAAATTGGGCAACCCTACACCTCACATTTAGTCTACAATTTTGCACACATCAGCCTTTAACCAGTTGCTTTGCATTTTCACCACATCCACACTGGACACCTGGCGTCTTACAGCTTTGAATATATTTAAAACAAAGAGGGAAAGTCTGATTTTAATTCTGCTCTCATCACCTGCTTTGGCTGTAGAACACTACCTAAAACAATGCATGTAGGATGTGAGCAGCCATTTTAATAACTGAGGGAATACAATGAAGCTGAAAATTACACAGTATAGTCAAAAACTGGACTCCTGTTGGTCTTATCGGTTCAACCATTTACTATATAAATCACAGAAATCCTCAAGTTATTATGGCTCAGGTAGTTTGGCTTTGAAAAGACAGATGTTGCACAAAAGATGGCAACCTGCAAAATATGTCGGAAATCAGCTGCCATTAAAGACAGCTCGACATCCAACCGATTTCACCATCTGTGAACTAACCACTGTGCAGAATATGAGGATTATGACAAACTTTGTTACCAAAATGCCCTGTCAAGGACAAGTATGGCTCAGATGTTCTGCTTTGACTATAAATCTGTCGTGGCAAAATGTAAAACCTTCACTTTATGTGCTACAGTTTTTACTTGAACGCTTCAGTTAAGTAAATAAACAGGATCTGTTTTCCTTACATTTAAATGTCCTTCAATGTTATTCACACTGATGACATCAGTAAGCAACCACCAACATCCTATTAACAAAAGCAAGCTAGTACAATGTAAGACAAGATGAAAAGCATCGTCCAATTACCGTTATCGACAAAATCCCAGAAAATAGTGAGATTCCTGAATTTTTTTTTGGCAGTATCATACACCCCTAGTAGAGTGGGATCAGGCATTTTAGTGACAACAAAGCTGAAAGTCATGCATCATGTTTGCACAATTAAATTAATTAGTTTGCATTTTAACCTGAAAAGTCTTCAGGGTTTGTTTGTTTTTTTTAATCCCCTGCTTGAAGCTTTATGTAATAGGCTAATTTAATATACTGAAGGACACCAGAATGCATTTTTATGACTGAAGCAAAGCAATGAAGCCAAAACAAGGCTCTCAAGCTGTCAAAGACTCGACTCCACAGTGTCTTACCGCTTCATATATACACTCACTGACCACCGACACAGTGTTTCAGGCACTGCACTATGGACCGCAATGTCCAGGGTTCAAATCCCAACTCTGCCAAGCTGCTACTGTGTCCTTGAGCAAGACCTTTAGCACATAATTGCTTGGACTGTAAGACTGTATCAATTTTAAATCGCTCTGGATAAGTGCACCTGCCAAATGACCTAAATGTTACCGTGGCTAGTGGTGGGTTGGACCGCTTTTGCCTTCAGAGCTGCCTTAATTCTTAGTTGGACAGATTCAACAGGGTTCTGGAAACAGGGGACTGGTACATATTGACATGACGGCAACACCGCTGCAGATCTACGATGTGAACCTTCCATTCCACATCGCAAAGGTGCTCTTGTGGATTGAGATCTGGCGATTGTGGAGGCCATTTGAGTGGCGTGAATTAGTGTTCCAATCAATGCTATTTTCAGATAATCAGCACTGGCTGAGGTCTGCTCTCAGAAGGCCGATGTTCAAAAATAGTGGAGACCATGCAGAGAAATTCTTTCCTGCATTACAACTTGCAGCTCAAACTGAGACTAGTGAGTAACTAAAAACAAGGAGATATTGAGAGAACATTCAGTGAGAATGGGACATATGAAGATAAAAACTTTATTTCCAGCATTACAACTCACTCTTAACTGGGATTAAAAACAAAACGATGTTGCTACCAAGAGTACTTCCCTCACATTGTATATTTACACATTTTCTTTTCCAGAAACAAGATGATTCTGTTATGTGGTAATAAATATTAAGTGAAATAAAACGTTTACTTGTTATTTATAAAAAGACAGTGCAAACCGAGACAGTGCATTTATAGCTTAAATGTGTTCATTTAAATAAAATGGTGTAATTTATTATTAGTTTTCAGTTGCTTGCTCTGTCTCTATATATACACACGCACGTATTCGCAACCTTTTCTCCAAACTCATCACCCGCAACATGCTTTGTTTACAAGACTAACATGGTGGCATTGTGTGTGTGATTACTCGTATTAATGATTAATGGTTACCAACAAAGCAGAGCTGTTACAAACTGGACAGTTGGCTACCCCAAGCCTGCCAGTTGGCCTGCACATCGTTAGCATACACCAGCCTATAACCAATTCCTACGCTCATGACTTTGACAGAATGACATTTCCACACTGATGCAGATCGTGACTCTTAGATCGTCTGGTATTTTTCAGAGACCCCGAGCACAGTTCAGAAACGAGCAGGTGCACCTCACCAAATTCGGCGACGATCGAGGCCATCCCACCGTACACGAACGGTTTCCAGTTTAGGTTGGCCATTTCCGTCGCAGCTCCCTCGGCCTGGTGAAGTCCCACTAAAAACAGCAAGAAGCCAAAATGGTTACAAATCAGCTGTTTCAGTCGGACATTGCAGAACATCGTCCAGCTTGCTAGTGCGTCTAACGCAGTCGGCTGCATAGCCAAATGTGCACCGCAAAAAAAAGACCGCATTAAAAATTCATGCAAGCGCCATCGCAACGGTGCGGGAAAACCATTGGACCCCGTGGCTGTCAATCACAATATAGAGGCTCGTGATTGGTCCAAACAAGCCGCTTGGAGCCAGTTCGGTGAATGGAGGCTTGAGTGACAGCGTTTCAATATGGTTCAGCTTAGTATCCTGAAGACACGCCGAAGTCGTTACGTTAGCGCTCAAAGAAAGTACGAAACTCACCCAAGCGACCTTTATCTACACACAGTGCTTTTTATGCCTGGAAAACATTTACTACTCTATAAAGTTTAACATGCATACATATTTGGCAAGCTAACCATATTTTAAGTGCAATTAGCTGACCGTTAGTCTGCTCACGCCACTAAACTACAAATCAACGTTCCTCAGAAACTGCACCGATTCCCTATAGAGCATACATACTTGCTATTGTGGTGATGAAACGTCCACACTATTTAATTCCAGATTCCATTGAGCAGCAACAAGTAAAAGAATCAGCATTAAGACAGAAAAACTTCTGTAGCACTACACTTAGGGCTCATTTCCACCCATTGCTTGGCTTACGCATTAAATACAGGAAGTTCCGCTTAGCGGAAGTTCAACCCACCTTTGTGAGTGACGCCAATCACCTTGGATTTCCGAACTCCATAGAAATCTCAAAGTGCTGAAAAAATAAATAATTACACGCTTATTCTATCCATGTATTAATGTTGATTCTTCAATCGGGGAACTTTTAGGTCCACATATTATAAATAAATGCTAGAAATACTTTATTATCAAATAATTAGCGTAGGTATTAAAATATAATTTATTACATTACCAAAAAAAACTCTGCACCAACCTCTTTATATTATTATTATTATTATTATTTATTTATTTATTTATTTAACGTGCAACTTACACTAGCTGTTGACTAGCATTAGCAAATCCGTGACCTCGCATGCATTTTGAAAATTATCATTACCAAACAAATCATTACCAACACACGTTATTAATTATTTACAAATTAATTAATATTTTACTACATATTTAAGGTCTATATAAGCTCAGTTGTAGCCATCATTATTTCTTTAAAGTGTGTAAACATTAAATTAAAATAATGAATGCAAAATTATTAAAAAATTTATTTTTCACAATTTAAGATGGTAAAAAAAGATACCAAAGGCGATTTCTCTAAGACTGCAAGGGAAGCTTAGATTCCCCTAAAATGTCAAAAATGAAATGGTCAAATATGTACAGTTGTGTTAACATTTCATCGACTACAAATGCGTTAAAACACGTTCATCTGGAAGACGAGCTCGTTCAGAATCAGCTACTTATCACAAATCAACTCGATTTTAACTTGTCATAGCTTAACTTCCCGTAGCTAAAATGCCATAGATTTCAAGAAATTGTTTTTATACGATCTATGGTCAGTGCATCTGCCTGTAGAAACTGAGCGTCCATTCACTTCAGTGGGACAGCATGGAACAATTTTTGCATTGGATAACTGCCACGATTTTGTCCCGCCCCCGGACGCTCAACCACGGTAAAGTTAGTTTTATTTTCGATATTCGTTTTTTCGGCTCTAATAACTTTAATAAAACTAACTTTATCGTGGTGGACTCTCAGCATCTCTAGGGGTGAATGGGGCTGTGATTGGAGGATCAGTCGAATGGCTGAATCCCGTTTTGATTGACAGCTATTTTGAGATATCCACCATCACTTAATCAATGGGAGCGCGGATTTTGCAAGTGAAGTCGAAAGACAAACTGCAACCCATTTGTTGGTATTTGCTTGGCGAAATTACTTGAGCATTTCCATTGTTCATTATGTAAATAAAACACTCATAGTCATTCCTTGTTTCAGTTTAGCACAATTTCAACATTTCCTTATTCGAGTTTAATATCGTTTCGTTAGTTTGTTCAATCAATCATTCATACTGTTGGTTAGGTCGGAGTGAGCTAGTCAGCTGGCAAGGTGCACACGATGGCAGACTATGCTAATATACGCCTACCATACTTGGTACTGTAGGGTCACAGACCATTTTTTTGAAAAGGAAGGGAGGGCAGAATTTATGTATAAATAATTGGACAAATTTTATGATGTGAGATTTCTGAGGACTTCAGAAAAAGAGTTGTTGATGCTCATCAGGCTGGAAAAGGTTACAAAAGCATGTCTAAGGAATTTGGACTCCACCAATCCACAGTCAGACAGATTGTGTACAAGTGGATGAAATTCAAGACCATTATTACCCTCCCCAGGAGTTGTCGACCAACAAAGATCACTCCAAGAGCAAGACGTGTAATAGTTGGCGAGGTCACAAAGGACCGCATGGTAACTTCTAAGCAACTGAAGGCCTCCCTCACACTGGCTAATGTTAATGTTCATGAGTCCACCATCAGAAGAACACTGAGCAACAATGGTGTGCATGGCAGGCTTGCAAGAAGAAAGCCACTGCTCTCCAAAAAAAAACATTGCTGCTCGTTTGAAGCTGGAAAACACTGCATTCCAGCATAAGAACCTTATATCCCATCTGTGAAACATGGTGGTGGTATCATGGTTTGGGCCTGCTTTGCTGCATCTGGGCCAGGACAGCTTGCCATCATTGATGGAACAATGAATTCTGAATTATATCAGAGAATTCTAAAGGAAAATGTCAGGACATCTGTCCATAAACTGAATCTCAAGAGAAGGTGGGTCATGCAGCAAGACAACGACCCTAAGCACACACGCCGTTCTACGAAAGAATTAAAGAAGAATCAAAAATTTATGTTTTGGAATGGCCAAGTCAAAGTCCTGACCTTAATCCAATCAAAATGTTGTGGAAGGACCTGAAGCGAGCAGTTAATGTGAGGAAACCCACCAACATCCCAGAGCTGAAGCTGTTCTGTACAGAGGAATGGGCTAAAATTCCTCCAAGCCGGTGTGCAGGACTGATCAACAGTTACAGAAAACTTTTAGTTGCAGTTATTGCTGCACAGGGGGGGGTCACTCCAGATATTGAAAGCAAAGGTTCACATACTTTTGCCACTCACTAATATGTAATATTGGATATAATTTTCCTCAATAAATAAATTATCAAGTATAATATCTTTGTATCAGTTGTTTAACTGGCTTCTCTTTATCTACTTGTGTGAAAACCTGATGATGTTTTAGCTCATATTTATGCAGCAATATAAAAAATTCCAAAGGGTTCACAAACTATCAAGCACCACTGTATCTGCTGTCCTGTTCTTGCTCCTTAATCACAGAAACCTGATCTAACTTTGCACTTATTTAAAGTGCATATGTACAAATTTGAACCTCTTAATAATCAACGAGCATTGTCAGAATTTGTATATATGATGTAAGAGGCACGGCACCACAACTAAATAATGAGTGTGGCATCCAAACACCACAGGGCGGCAGTGTGTTTAAGCATCAGGGAAAAACGAATAAGCGAGTGGCTTAAGTTACAGAGAATATCGTACAGAATATCCGTATATATCTAGAACAGATATATAACCAGTATATATTGTATTACTAGCTAAATCCTGTACATTTGCTCAATTCACTGCTTAACTTAACTCAATAAAACTGAATGTAACCTGTCAATGTTGCGAACCTCCTCAACACAGCATCCTTCCACTCGTCCTTGAATCTTTTACATTTATGTATCTTTTTACATCTTTCTCATAGGCAGTGAAAAATAATTATGAAGTATTCAAAATCTTTCTTGTTTGCAGCAAATATTTTACCTGCTATGCATTTTGAATTTAAGCAAAACAGTTGGATTTAAGTCAAATAACAAACCACACACTAATTAGGCTACATCAGAATATTTATGGGATATGAAGATGGGTCACTGTAGCTCTAAACAACTCTGGGCCTATGATGTGATATTCTGCTTATGATGAGAACATGAAAATAGGTGAGTCTTGTGGTGATTTAACCTAAAACATGAGCAGAATATGCAACATAATGTGCATCTGTTACTTATTTTAGAAGGTTTGCATTCATAAAATGAAATGTTTTAATATCAAACCTTTTTTAGTGTTTGTATTACAATTTAGAGCATATAGTTTAATTCTAAATGGTAGGTCATGTGGTGATATAACCTAAAACATGTCCTATTAATAAAGACTCTACACATTCAAAGAGAAATAAGCCATGTCTTTAATGTACTGATTCCACCCAAAGGCACTCTTCTTAAAGGTTATAGAACTTTCTGGGTTTTTTTTTTTACATTTCCAGCAAATTCTGCATAGTGTCAACAGAAATCCAAACCAGCATTACACTTTACACCTTTTTAAAATGCAAAAGTAAAATATCAACAAGCAATGCATATTGTTAGAATTGCTACATTCTTATTTTTGGGTTGTGAGGTGATTTAGCAAATACATTAGCCAAATACATAGCTAGTTTACCTTTTCCCATGCTAGTTTTGTAATCACACAGTAGCTTATCTGTACTGTTTCACCATAGTGTGTTTCACCATGTTTTTGTAGTAAACATAAACCTAAATAAGGCACATTTCTGTACTCCCACTTTTGGGGCAGCTCTAAGTAAATATAAAACCAATATGATCAATATTTTGGAGTGTTACTTGAAACACCAATCATCTTTCTCAATATAAATACATAAGGTGCAATAACTTCATCTTCAACTGTCAACCATTTCAATCCTTTTCATGTCAGTACATTTTTCATATGTTAGAAAACACCATTATTAGTATAAATAGAGTAATTTGTGCTGCTGCCTCACATCTCCAGAGATCCCTGGTTCGATCCTGACCCCAGTCTCTGCCTGTGTGGTGTTTGCATGTTCTCCCTGTGGTGACGCGGGAACATGCCAAAGACACTCCCATTTGAGTGTGTTTGACGACCGCAATTGTCTCCTCGCTAGTGTCAAGCATATAGCCATTGACATTGACAAGCCATTAATTCTTTGATGACTACAGATCATTAGCATTAGAAAATCCTGGGATTTATAGCTCAGTATCAGTGATGAGAAAAGCTGTATTGTGTAGTAGGCTCTAGATGATCCAAGTTGATGTATGGCCTTTCTGGTTTGAAGAAAAAGGAAAGCCCTGCTTCATTCTCACAGTGCCATACGAAGCAGCCTCATTAATCGTTGGTAGAGCTGCTGAATGACTGCTACAGGATTCCTGTATCAGACAAACAAGAGAGAAAGCTAATAAATAATGTTATTCGTCTTCCTATACAAGTGATAAAACCGTATGCCTTGCAAACATATCTGTTTATAGTTTATACTATGTTCTTTGAGTTCTTAATTAGTTCAGTAGTCAATTCCCATTCACATGATAGCTAAAAGTCAGGGAGAGTAAGGGCTAGAATGTGCCTAATTTGGCAAACATAAAGCTCTAAACATGACCTCACATGCTCCCCAATTGTCTGGTACTGACTGACAGTGGATAGAAGAATTACACTCCCTTGAACTCTGGATGGCTATAGTATGCATGGTTACTGAATGTTCTAGATTTTTAGGTACATGTCAGTAAGTTTTTGTTGCACAATACATTATAATTAAACTAATTGTTACATTATATGTATCATTAACACGCCACACCGTCACCACCATGAAAGTCAAAAAACTGTCTCCCATCTACTTCCGCTACCTATAGTGGTGCTTGAAAGTTTGTGAACCCTTTAGAATTTTCTATATTTCTGCATAAATATGACCTAAAACATCATCAGATTTTCACACAAGTCCTAAAAGTAGATAAAGAGAACCCAGTTAAACAAATGAGACAAAAATATTATACTTGGTCATTTATTTATTGAGGAAAAGTATCCAATATTACATATTAGTGAGTGGCAAATGTATGTGAGCCTCTAGGATTAGCAGTTAATATGAAGGTGAAATTAGAGGCAGGTGTTTTCAATCAATGGGATGATAATCAGAGGTGAGTGGGCACCCTGTTTTATTTAAAGAACAGGGTTCTATCAAAGTCTGTTCTTCACAACATATGTTGGTGGAAGTGTATCATGGCACAAACAAAGGAGATTTCTGAGGACCTCAGAAAAAGAGTTGTTGATGCTCATCAGGCTGGAAAATGTTACAAAACTATCTCTAAAGAGACTGGACTTCATCAATCCACAGTCAGACAGATTGTGTACAAATGGAGGAAATTCAAGACCATTGTTACCCTCCCCAGGAGTGGTGGACCAACAAAGATCACTCCAAGAGCAAGGCGTGTAATAGTTGGCAAGATCACAAAGGACCGCAGGGTAATTTCTAAGCAACTGAAGGCCTCTCTCACGTTGGCTAATTTTAAGGTTCATGAGTCCACCATCAGAAGAACACTGAACAACAATGGTGTGCATGGCAGGGCTGCAAGGAGAAAGACACTGCTCTCCAAAAAGAACATTGCTGCTCATCTGCAGTTTGCTAAAGATCACATCGACAAGCCAGAAGGCTATTGGAAGAATGTTTTGTGGACGGATGAGACCAAACTAGAACTTTTTGGTTTAAAAGAAAAGTGTTATGTTTGGAGAAAGGAAAACACTGCATTCCAGCATAAGAACCTTATCCCGTCTGTGAAACATGGTGGTGGTAGTGTCATGATTTGGGCTTGTTTCGCTGCATCTGGGCAAGCATGGCTTGCCATCATTGATGGAACAATGAATTCTGAATTATATCAGAGAATTATAAAGGAAAATGTCAGGACATCTGTCCATGAACTGAATCTCAAGAGAGAAGGTGGGTCATGCAGCAAGACAACGACCCTAAGCACACAAGTTGTTCTACCAAAGAATGGTTAAAGAAGAATGTTTAATGTTTTGGAATGGCCAAGTCAAAGTCCTGACCTTGATCCAATCGAAATGTTGTGGAAGGACCTGAAGCGAGCAGTTAATGTCAGGAAACCCACCACCATCCCAGAGCTGAAGCTGTTCTGTACGGAGGAATGGGCTAAAATTCCTCCAAGACAGTGTGCAGGACTGATCAACAGTTACAGGAAACGTTTAGTTGCAGTTATTGCTGCACAGGGGGGGTCACACCAGATACTGAAAGGAAAGGTTCACATACTTTTGCCACTCACTAATATGTAATATTGGATAATTTTCCTCAGTAAATTAATTAGCAACTATAATATTTTTGTTTCATTTGTTTAACTGGGTTCTCTTTATCTACTTTTAGGACTGATGATGTTTTAGGTCATATATATGTAGAAATATAGAACATTCACAAACTTTCAAGCACCGCTGTACTACCACACACATCACCTGACACCTGTGTTAAGTAAGCTTTTCGAGTATGCAGTCTTGTGACGCACCATACCAGTTCCTCCACCAAAACCCTTGTGACAAACATTAAATCGTATTTAGAATAATATCTGTGTTTAAAGAAATACAAAATAATCTTTTTTTCATAAATGACTCCAACACCCAGTTTCTCTTGTCAAGATTTGCCACCATGTGCCGACCCATCTGCCAAAGCTGCTCCCACAGTCCAAAGACATACGTGTTAGGTTAACTGATTACGCTAAATTGGCATGGGTTTGAGTGCGTATATATAGATGACTTGTCTGGAGGTAACCTTGTGTATAGATGCAATCTTCTGTGTGTCACTGAAATGGCCACTGATGCTGATAGTGACGTAAAATAAATCAAATAAACCAAATAACAGAAACTACTTTATCCTGTTGAAGGGCACAGCAGATCACACTAGGTGCTAATCCCAGAAAACACTGCTTGTAAGGTGGAAACGCACCATGACCAGGACCAGGGCACATTTAGTCACCATTCACACCTAGGGGCAACTTAGAGGTGCCAGTCCACCTACTGGTATGCTTTTGTGATGAGGAAACATGGCAAACTCCACACAGGCAGTAACCAGATGAGGCGATTGAACCTAAACTCACTCGATCTGTGCAGCAATACTAATGCAACAACTTTTGGAAAACTGGCTCAAGTACAATAGGAGCTTGAGAGATTATATTATACATGTAAACATACCAGGTCTTTGTCCAGCAGGTTCTGTGACTATAACTCTGTTACCTCACTGTTGCAAATGTTGTAAAAAGCCACGACACCTGATGACTTCATTGTTTTCTTCTTTTGGCTTCTCCCTTTTGGTTTTGCCACAGTGGACCTGATCAGCATACTGGACGTGGCACTGTTTTATGCCGAATGATCTTCCTGATGGAACCCTTTCATTCCATGCAGGCTTGGGACCAGCACTTAATACACAGGCTGGGCACTCATACTTGGACAATTTAGGGTGACTGTTTAACCTAGTTGTGGGAAAACACACAGGGAAAACATGCAAACTCTAGACATGTAGAATTCAAGTTTGATATCAAACCATGGATGTGCCACCCATTTAAGACACGTGACAACCATGACATGAAATTAATGAGGCAGAGTGCAGTGTGTGTAGGTGGCAAATTGTTTACAGCAGCTAAAACCCCTAAGCTAAGACACATGCAAATCCCAAAAAGAACAAATTAACACCAGAAGGAGAACTTACCAGATGCCTTGTGAGAAACAGTGGTTCCTGTCTGGGTGAAGGCAAAAGATGGAGGCCACACAGTACACACAGCACAACAAGATAGACAGAAATCTCCTCTTTAAAGACATCTTCAGCTTAGGATCTCCAAAAAGCTTCAAAGGCCACTTAATGTTTCTTTCTTCTCTATGAAAAACTGAAACAGTGCAGAAAATTCCTTCCTTGTCAAGGTGGAGATCAAAGATGGCCAACTATGAGGGTTCGGTACAGCTCTGTGTAAACTGTTTTCAAGCTGGTGTACAGAGCGTGACGACACGCACAATAACTGCTGACAGAGAGTTGATTTCAATAGCACTGAACAATCTAGCAAGGCTGAATACCACTGAATACCTATACTGTGGTTTTGTGGGAGTGGGGCTTTATTGTGTACGAACAGATCTTTTCTCAACACAGAGGGATGTGGTGCTAATCTATACTCACTCACAAAAAAATAACGCACCCAGATGGAAATGTTGGATTGCTGCAAAACTCGGGATGCAGTTCTGTCTCAGGCAGAAATGTAAATGATTACAGACGTGGTCCTGCCACAAGAGGGTGTAAAAGTCGTTTCCTATAAAAAGGCTCTCAGAGGCTACTTTTGGGTGTTGTCGTTGACTGCTAATCATGCCTCTACGATGCACTTAAAGACATTTTTCCAGTTGACAGACTTGAATAGGGGGCATCATTGGACTGAGAGAAGCAGGATGGTCGTTTTTATGAATTACCCGCCATGTAGGCTGTTCTGACCTAGATGTCAGGAGATGTTGAGAGCAGTGGTTCAGTGAGGGCACACAAGTGAACAGGCTCCGGACAGCCCAGACAGACCACCAGTAGAGATCTGACAAGAAGCACAACCAGCTCCCTCAGTTTCATTGTCCACCATCCAGACCCAGTGGCACCTTCACTACACTCCCTTGTCTCTGCATGGACCACTTCCAGGCACTTAGCAGAAGGAAATTTGGTGTCACAGCACCTATTACTTGTCCTCCTATTGACAGTCAACAACCATTGCCTTTGTTTGACTGCTATTTGTTTGCTGTTTGTTTGGTGGACTGCTATGGCCTGAGACTATATTGTCTTTAGCAACAAATCCAGGTTTTGTTTTGGGATTGACGACAGTAAATCTCAAATTACAAAGCTCCAAACAGCAATGAGCATCATATGTTGCATTTTGGGCAATGGAATACTGGTCAGCCATCTTTACCATCAAGACCAACAAGACCATAAAAGATCACCAGGTGAATCAGAACCAAACCACCATAAAAAAACTTGCACGCATATAGAACTTGGATGGTTTTGCTGATTGCCTAGCATACCAGTATGAGAATGGGTGGCATCATGGCGCAGTGGTTACTGTTGCCTCACAGTTCCAGGGATCTCCACTTTGATTCCTGGAATGGACTCCACCTGTGTACAGTTTACATGTTTGCCTTGTGTCTGCGTGGGTTTCTTCTGGGGATTCAATATTTCTCTGACATTCCAAATTTGGTCAACTGGTGTCTCTAAATGACCCAGTGATGCACTGGCACCCTGTCTGTTGGTTAGGTGAAAGGTGAAAGCAAAACTTATTCTATTGGTGAACTCCAGATGCTAGCATAGCTGCTAAGCTAACTGCCGCCTGTGTTCTGGAGCATTCAATTCCTGTTTTGCTTTTGGTTGGCTCTTATAGACTAACATTATTAGGATCCATGGAGACTTATTTGCACAAAGAATATTAGTCTTTAGAATTTTCTATATTGCTGCATAAATATGACTTAAAACATCCTCAGATTTCCACACAAGTCCTAAAAGTAGATAAAGAGAACCCAGTTAAACAAATGAAACAAAAATATTATACTTGGTCATTTACTTATTGGGGACAATTATCCAATATTACATATTAGTGAGTGGCAAAAGTATGTGAACTTTTGCATTCAGAATATGGTGTGACCCCCCTGTGCAGCAATAACTGCAACTAAACGTTTCCTGTAACCGCAGCTCGACTCTTCATACAAGTTTAAGTAACTGCGCGGAGGACTACGAGTCAAAATGTGTCAAGAACCGAGGTACCACTGTAAATTAAACTCCTTGGTTTACGATAAATTCAACTTTGTTGGAACGTATCCCCATTGTAAATCGGGGAGTACATGTATATTACAGTCTTTTTGGAGGTAAAATAGACAAATAGACATTCATTCATTCAAGCACACACAGTCACTCATTCACACAGAGTCACTTTGTCAAAGTCCAGTTGAACTAACGCATGTCTTTAAATGTGTGAAACCCACACAGACATGGGGAGAACATGCAAACTCCACACAGGCAGAGACTATGTTGGGAATCAGAACAGGATTCTCAGGAGCTGTGAGGTGACAGTGCTACCCATTTATGCCGTGTTCCCTATAAATAGATAATTAGAACATGCAAATTCAGTTTTTCAGCCTAATTCTCATTACCCATAAAATGACTGTTATAATTTTGGAGTGCAGCATAAGACAGAGTCCAAACTTAGGTCTGAAAATACAGATACAATTAGAGGATCAGTGTTAACATTGTTTTATGATTTGGTGCAGAGCAGAGGATGACGTAACAAAAATGGGTTGAAAGTCAAAACCAGAGAATCTGCCCGATCTGTGGAAAATGTTATTCACATGCTGTGACAGATATAAATACTATTCTGCTGAGGAAAAAACAAGGTTATAAGAAGCTTCCAATTCCTCCCCCCAACAGCTCCCATCCTTGATCTTTAACTTTGTTTCTGTTTTAGACATTAGAGCAGGAGCCACATAACAATAAGAAGTGAAGAAAAATTGGGAACTAGAAATGAATGAATACAGTAAATACAACCAATTTTGTAAATGTTCCTGTTATGTTTAAGGCATTTTAACACCTAGCAACCTTCTGATTGAAGTGGAGACTTGAGAGCACGACTAGAGAAGCAGGTTGGAGGTTTGAGTTAATTATTTACTAACCTACCAGTTCTGCACATAGGTAGAATCTGGACTGCACAAAAAACATACACAACAAAATGTGGTACATTGCAGAGTAGATTCTTCTTCGTGTACTTTGTTACTTACCCACTTACACATAGTGAAGTTCTGAAGTTGTTTTACCCTATTAAAAGCTGATCCACATTTTAGCTTCTTAATTCATAGTTGTCATCAAATAAAATCTAGGATGTGGATGGAAAAAGTATCTTTCTACAGGAAGTATGCGCTAGAGATCCACTGATGGGACTTGGATGACAGCCAGACTGGACAAGGGTTATAGCTGTAATACTGCATCTGTAGATAGTTTACCCCTGCAGTAGCAGAGAGTGGCAACATTTCGTCGTCTGCAATCTGACACTGTTTTTCTGCTTGAATGGGATTTGGTGATCCGTGAAGGATGTGAATGCAGCATAGAGCTTCTTGGGAAACAGCAGGAATTGAGGACAGCGAAGGGAACGATGGTCACTCGGAATGGAACCACTACAGAGGTGAAGAACTATTTAGGGGGTGTGACTTTGACTTCAGTCTTGACAACTCCTGCTCAAGAATACGTAGATGGATTAATCATAGGATGGATCCTCACTGTAGAATCTACTCTTATCATCTTAACCAACCTGCTGGTAGCCATTGCCTTGGTTATGCTGATCCGTAAGAGGGGCTACCAGAGCTGGTGCTTTGTCCTTAACCTGGCCGTTGCGGATATCCTAGTGGGTCTGGCCATTACTGCCATTGCCTATGATGCATTGAAAGGAAGGATGGCATACCTAAATATAGACGTGTGCTTACTGCGCATGTCCTTCGTCATCACGCCCACTGCCATGTCCATGTTCACTATGTTCATCATCTCAGTTGACCGTTACGTGGCCATCAAGCTGCCGCTACGCTACTCACAAATAATGGTGAAGACGTTGGTCATTGGAGCTCTGTTGTGCCTGTGGATGCTGTCTACATTTGTGGGCTTCTTGCCCACAATGGTGAAGGAGATGCAGCACAAAAATTCTGGCCACATATGCACCTTCTTCTCTGTCTTCAACCCAAAGAGTAGCATCATTCTCTTCAGCGTTGCCTTTTTCCCCATTCTTTTGGTCTTCATCTACTTCTACCTGGACATCCTGAAGATTGCATGGAGCCATCAGCAGCGCATTCAGCGAGCCATGCAAGTGCAGTCCTTCTGCCACCTGCCTAGCCATTACTGGATGCATGTCAAGGCCCTGAAGATGGTTGCTGTTCTGGTTGGCTGCTTCACCCTTTGCTGGTGCCCCTTCTTTGTTGTCTGGGTTGTACAAGTGCTGTGCCCGTCGTGCAAGCTTTACATGTTTTTGGAAAATCACCTATGGATGCTGGGAGTCTCCAACTCCCTTATCAACCCTCTTGTGTATGCATTCTGGCACAAAGAGGTCCGGCAGCAAATCTGTGACATCTTTGCTTGCTTTAAGATCAGTCAGTGCTGCATGAAAGCCTCTAATGGAACAGTCCACGTAGACCAGACGATCGCCACTCAAGGCAGAAACTCCCTTGATCATGAGCTGTGTTGCTAGTTCATTTTTAGGAAGACTGCCACTCGGGCAGGATCAGCAACAGTATCCTTTAACCTTCAGTTCTTGGAAACTGTAGAGTGTTTTGACATCAACGACCAAACGGATAAGAGAAATATCTCATAATGAATGTGGAGCTGTAAGGGTCTTGCTCCTTTCATGCACTTAACGTGACTGATGGTTTTATTTACGTTGTTTACTTCAGCCAGCGTTCTTCTATTAACTGAAATCAAAAAGTCATTAGTGATTACAGTAATTAAGTATGATGCTTCATTTTTGTTGTTTGCACTATCAATGCCTGTCTAGCTGTAACAACAACATGCTTAAATGTAATGATCTGTCAGCTGATTTTGTATAAGAACAGGACATTGATATTTTTGTCAGTTTTTAAAGTTAAGGAGATGCTATTCATTCGAAGGAGAGTTTCCACTCCAGTTCTAAGTGCAGTTCTACTCATTTTGTGTATGCACAGTCATAATGTTTCTCTATTCTGTACTCACCTAACCAGTTTATTAGGGTTTTGATAGTTTGAGAATAAGCTGGGACTGTTGAGCTGAGATAATATAAATGTTGTATTATTGAAATAAGTTAGTCAATAATACAATTATTTAATAATAATTTCTTTAAGAGAAGGGGTTGCATGGCTGCACAGTGGCTAGTGCAATTGCCTGACAGCTCCAGAGACCGAGTTTATGTTCTGGCCCAGAAACTGCCTGTTTGGAGTACATAAGTTCTGCCCATCTCTGCTTGGTTTTCC
Source organism: Ancistrus triradiatus (assembly GCA_025084515.1). Lineage (NCBI taxonomy): Eukaryota > Metazoa > Chordata > Actinopteri > Siluriformes > Loricariidae > Ancistrus > Ancistrus triradiatus. The sequence goes on along the minus strand of JAJAGP010000142.1, from coordinate 83,390 downwards.
TCCTGGTACTCTGCTTTAATCTGGACATGCTTTAGGTCAACTGGCATCTCTAAATTTTCCTAGTGTGTGTTTGAGTGCGCGTATGTATGTTCTGCTATGGGCTGGTGCCTGTCTAGGGTTGGTTCCCATCTTGAGCACCCATCAATCCCTCATCCCCTCGTGGAAAGTGGAAATATGTTAGAATAACAGGACTGAGTGAAATCCTGGAGACATGACTAAAAAGTGTATTTTAACGTAAAATATTACGGATTTCTTATGAAAAAAATATTTAAGGCATAGATGGGATAAGGAGTGACACAACAATGCAAAAAAAGGATTTCTGAAGGATTTCCGAATCACTATAGTTCATTGTAAAGTGTAATGTTAGAGACTAGGGACAGCTAACATATACTATATTTCAGTGTTCTAGGTAGTTTCAGTAATGTTTTAATACTTTAAGTTATCACTGTGAAGGTGATGTTTGCTTAATAATAAAATGTTGTTTTACAGTTAATTATCTATACACGTCACTAGTACGGAAATAGCACTCATTCGGTGGAATGGATAATGCTAGTCACACACAATCAGAGCTAGCATTCTTGTAGAGCTGGTGTCCTCACCCACAAATCCTGAGCTTTCTAACGTACATTCACTGACAAAAATGCACCCAGATAGAAATGTCAGCTTGTTGCCTTCGTTTGCAGTGGTGTCATGAACGAGAAACCTGGACTGCTATGGACTTGTGGTGAGCACTTAAGCCCGGCCTTTGCTCTGGAGTGACACACTGCCCCAACTGCTGGTGTGATGGTCTGAGGAGCCATTGCATATGACAGTGAGTCACCCCTAGTATTGCTATGACAAAAACTAACAACTCAACAATATGTGCAGGACACCCTGCGGCAACATGTGTTGCCTGTCATGGCATTTTTCAAAAGGATAAATCTCACCTACACACAGCAAACGTTTCCAAGGAATATCTCCACCAGATTCCAACACTTACTTGGCCTGACTGGTTGCAAATATATTGCCGATTGAGGATTCATGGAACCAGACGCCAGCTTCGGCAACCTATGAGTGTGTAGGACACCATACAGAACCTGTATGTCTCCATGCCCAACCGCATCTCATCTTGTATCCAGTGCTGGAGGCAGCCCAACAGGGTACTAAAGTCTCATTTCTCAACTATGCGGTTTTATTTTCGAGATAATATTGTAAGCACTTAGATATATCATCATTACATTCACAAATATGAAGCTTCATTCGTTGCCAACAGCTCCTTCTTGGTGTGTTTTTTTTTGTCAGTGAGTATATTTGTCAGTTCTGACCCAGAGAAAATGAAAAGCTAAAATAATAGGGACGTAGACAGAAAAAGACATTAAGAGAACATGAATAACCTACACATTTAGTGAGTTTTTACAATTTCTTATGACAATTCTTTTTTGCCCACCATGTTAGCTTGCATAAAGGCCTATTTACACCGAGTACGATTTTTTCATAAGAAAAAAAAACAAAGACACGGGTAAAATTAGTGCAGGGAGCTATAGTTTGTGTTTTTTGTGGCCCTGAACAGATTAGAATACACTTAGATAAACAAGAAGACGCTTCCATACAGTCACTGTGAGGTTTTCACAATCATTCTCCAGCCTTTCAGCCATATTCCGCCAGATATTTTCTTTAATATCCATGTTTCTATAGTCACCATGTTGCTTATGACACTGGTTAACGGTATCAATTAGAATTGATTTTAAGATTCTCTTACTGTTTTTAAATGCCTCCATGGTTTGGCTCCCCAGTACCTCAGTGACATGATTGTTAAGTTCCACCGAGGGCCCTCAGATCAGCTAACAGGAACACGCTGGTCGTACCGACCACCCGGCAAAAGAGTGGAAAGGCGACCTTTTCTTATTATGGCCCCAACCTTTGGAACTCTCTTCCTGATGACCTGAGGGCTCTGGATGATCTTAACATATTTAAGAGCAGGGTTAAGACACACATGTTCAGGTTGGCTTGTTACTAATGTTTTATCTGTTTAGATTTTACTCCATTTTTTAATATTTCTATTTTATTTCATTATGTTTTTTTACTCTTCTTTTATGTATTCTTTCGTTTTTAACTATTTTACATCATTCTATTGCTCTTCTGTGTATTTGTTTGTTTTTACTGATCGTGTAAAGCACTTTGTAAAACGTTGTTTGAAAAAGTGCTATATAAATAAATCTTATTATTATCCTATAAGCTTTTGTGCTCTGCTACTAGCAGGATGAGCTGTTCTGCCTAACAACCGAGTTGTGATTGGTCAGCCTGAACATCTGAACAAGAAATTAGACTAGGCTCGGATTAAAAGTTTTACTCAGCGTGGCAGTCCGTCAGTTTCGGACTTGGTGTGAAGGATGCCATTAATATAAACATGTTCATTTCAAAATGTGACGTGTTTTTTCCTCCGTAAAAAATGGACACAGTGTGAAAAGGCCTTAACATACATATGCCCTATTCCGAGATTCGAAGTAACTGGAGACAAAACTTTTTTGTACTCCACGTAGATCAAAATCCCTTGAAAATAAATACGACTCACTGAAATAGGCTGAGAAATGCAGGTTATTGTGGTTTGTAACCAGAAAATACGCAGCTTCCCTGTTCACTTGTTCATGTATTTGTTTACAGGCCAGTGTTGGCCTGGAACAATATGGCGGACGTGTTAGCGTATCCGCAGCAACAGGCCAAAGCGGCGGCGTCTTCTGAAAAAGCGGCAGTGTCGATCACGTGACTCATGTCATCACACTGCGCCATCGCCCAGTAGAACGAACCTGCATTGTAGAATAAATCTAATGTTACTTTCACTGACTAAACTGTGCTGGGGACCTGCGTGCGTGTAACACCATACATCTACAATGAAGTGAGTACATGTTTCACTGTGTAGCAATATTAATATCTAAATACATAGCTCCGAGTGTGAATGCATGTTTAGTGCAGGAGAGCTAACACCGGAGCATCAGAGTTGAGCTGTCGGAACTTTTCGCTTAGCCGAGAGTAAAGAGCAGCAGAAGTCGTGCAGCATATTATCTCTGTGTCTGTAATTTATGTAAGTCAAGTTGAACTGGGTGTAAGACTTGAGTGAGTGAGTTTCTGTCTTTGAGGACCGAATGAAACGATAATATGAACGATAACAATACAACAGCCAAATAATGAGTCATTTGCAGACAGTGGGTTGGTCTTTAGGAGAAGTGCCCTTTTACAAAAAACTGGACGAAAAGAACAGATTTAATTTTAGTTCTCTGCCAGATACTTGTTATCCAATGCAACTTAGTAAATGTGCGAACAGGTGGAGTCACCATGAAGCAAGTACTCAGATATCACTGCACAACAACACTAACGTTTTAGTCTAAAATATGTTGACTTTCTGCAAGGCACAGTTTTTAATTGTCAGAGAAGTGACACATTTATTACTTCAGCAATAACTCACTCGAGGTCGTGCTTTAACCTGAGATATTAGCACGGGTCTGCTCATAATACCCCTGCCAATATCTCACTTAAAGCACGACCTCTAGTGGATTATTGCGATTATACCACAGTTCCGTTATCGCCATTTATTGTTAGATTTTGAGATACAGACGACAGAGAAAACGATTTGTTTATCAGCCTTCCGCGAGGTAAAATAGTTCCATTCTATCGTTTCCCCGTGGCTAAGCCCTTCAGTCATTAAAGTCGAGGAACAGAATTACCAATAACTGTTTGTTATACAGACAATAAACACAAATATATCGATTGGTAAGTTTTAATTTATAAAAAAAACCGTTTATTTACATTCAGCAAATAAAATGGGTTGGGTTTATAAGGCAGGCTGTTACTTAGATATACTATTATACAGACTGAAGCAAATCGGAGTAAGATTTACATTTACAGCATTTAGCAGACGCCCTTATCCAGAGCGACTTACAATCTTACAGTCTTACAATCCAAGCAATTGTGGGTTAAGGGCCTTGCTCAAGGACCCAACAGTGGCAGCTTGGCAGAGGTGGTATTTGAACCCTGGACCTTTTGGTCCATAGTCCAGTACCTTAACCGCTAGGCTACCACTGTCCCACCGGTGTTATAACCAAAGTTTAGGATCCCGTTTGATTAGCGGTTATAAATTTGTATGATGAAGCTCTTAATGTTAATCCTATCAGTCAGAAATGTACTGGCAGAGTTACAGAGCATCAGCAGCTTCATTGGTTTAAGAGCTGGACTCACAGATAACGTACCTGTCAGATGAATGAAACTCCGATGAGAGTTTAACTCCAGCAAACGATGTCTTTATGAGGGTCGAAGCTGATTCAGGTCATTTTTGTTGATGGGACTAAAATTGATCTTCAGTCGAGCTGTGAATCCATTAAGAGCCCGAGATGTTTGATTTAAAGGATTCCATGGCTTCCAAATCCTAAAGGTGATAAACCTTTGGCTCAGGTCTATCATTAATGGCTTCATCTTCCAAATTTAAATCATTTTCAAAGCCAATATATTTTATAAAGTAACTATAGCTTTCAGTTCCGCAGTGTTTTACTTGTGTCATTATAACTTTGCTGCTTTTTAGGGCGGGCGTTGTTGCTAGGTTACGTCTGTATGCTGTGGAGTAATACTAATAGAGTGTCGGTCAGAGTGCCATTATTATTAGCTGAATCCCATTTCAGGGACTGCATCCTTTGGAAGGACACACCTTCATAGACCGCGTAGACCACACGTCCTTTGAAGGATGCAGCCACTGAAATGGGATTCAGCCATTGTCAATAATGTCACGGGAAAAACGTGTCTCGGCCATTCAGATTGCGGGGTCGGTGACTGTGGTATAATTATTAATAAAGAGTCGTTTGAGGGTGGTACTGTGCTAGGATGGCGCCATTGCAACAAGTCAGTTTGTGAAATTTCTTCCATTCTAGATATTCCACTATCAACCATGATGGGTATTATTGAAAAGTGGAAATGTTTAGGAACCACAGCAACGTAAACACAAAGTGTCAGACCATGTAAAGTTACAGAACTGGGTTGCTAAATGCTGAGGCGCATAGTGCAGAGTTCCAAACCTCCTCTGGCATTAACATCAGCACAGAAACTCCAAACCACTGAAATCACTGCTGGGATAACCCACTCATTCAATACTGGTCATTCAGTACATTCAGATACCCAGCTGACATCAGATCATAGCATTGCCTTCAGAGGATTGTACAGTATGCAGCTTTGGGCATCACCTTATGTGCTTCCCTTCTTATCCTGACATTCCTGTCGCTCTGGAATAGGGACAGTTTGGACTCTTCAGACCACATGACCTTTATCCATTGCTCTACAGTCCAAACACTATGCTCCTTAGTGAATTGAAAACCTTTTTATGATCAGCTGAGTTCTATTGTTCTGCTGTTTATTGTTTATTTTTTAAACGATTTGACTTCCAAGACTATAAGCGATCCGCAGTCATGGTCATATTTCTTCTCTGAAGTTGATGGTTCACCACTGTCCTTCCAGGTTTTAAGAATCCATTGGACAGTTCTTAACTTTTCGTTTCTTGATGCAGGCCAATAATTTAACTCTTCTGTAACAACTTTCCCAGTCTTTTTCTCATTCCTTAGACAACATGGTGGTTTTAAGAAATGAGAAGTTACCCACTACGTCAGTTATGGATAAACGAATTGTTGCCAGTTGCAACATATTAATCACTGCAGTATTTATCCAATCAAAGGCTGCACTTTGAGTCCAGGCAGAGTATTTTTTAGCTGGAAGTCGGTGGGACTCATAAATGTGGTAATGCAAATGTGATACAAACAGAATTTCTGCAAATAATGAAGATTTTGTTGTCTAAAAAGACTAAAAACTAAGCCAGTAGAGCTTTAGGTAAGCAAGGTTTAACTTAGGCTTAGGTGTCGAGTTGGCAGTAATCAGTGGAAGGTTTTTATACTAATACAATCATGTTTGTGTTACTGTGCACAGTCCGCTTACCAAGGTGAAGCTGATCAATGAACTGAATGAAAGAGAAGCTAAACTGGGCATTAAAGAATCTGTGTCATGGCACACCGAGTACAAGGACAGCGCCTGGATTTTCATTGGTGAGGAGAACTTGACGACTTTAGTAATATGTAATATGTGGCGTGTTGTATGAAGCATACTTATCAGGCACTGCCTCTGTTTTCCTAACGCATTTGTTGTAACTTGCAGCCGGATTTCCATACGAGCTGACAGAGGGTGACCTCATCTGCGTTTTCTCTCAGTGAGTCCAGTTTCCTTCTACCCCTGGTCTCGTTCACTTCATAAAATCACTCCATCTCTGTTCCTTACCTGGTTTATTGTAGTCCACGTGTGTGTGCAGGTATGGAGAGATTGCCAATATTAACCTGGTGCGAGATAAGAAGACGGGCAAGTCGAAAGGGTTTTGCTTCCTGTGCTACGAGGATCAGAGGAGCACGGTCCTGGCAGTGGATAACTTTAATGGCATCAAGGTAAAATCTTAATGAAGTTAGAGCAGGACACTTGGATTTTGCGTGGACAGTCATCGGCCATTGCACTGCTCAGCCAAACGCGTGGCAGAAACTCATTTAGTTATGTAGACCTGCTGAAATTCAACATGATCAGAAAGGGGAAGGTGATTTAAGTGTCCCTTTTTGAGTCCTCCCAAGGTTTCTTCCTCATAACACTTATCGAATTTTTCCTTGCCACTGTCACCCTAGGCTTCCTCGATTTGGGATTGGACGTAGATGTTAGGAGATAATCTAAAATTGTAAAGTTGCTTTGAGACGATGCTCCATTGTAAAAAGTGCTATATAAATAAATCTGACTTGACTTGACTGATGTTTTTTGGCCAAAATAGAAATTCTGAACATGCAAACCTTAAAGGTGATCCCAATCACTAGTGGGGCAAAAAAAGTATTTAGTCAGCCACTGATTGTGCAAGTTCTCCTACTTAGAAAGATGAGAGAGGTCTGTAATTTTCATCATAGGTACACTTCAACTATGAGAGACAAAATGACAAAAAAAAAAATCTAGGAAATCACATTGTAGGATTTGTAAAGGATTTAATTGTATATTATGGTGGAAAATAAGTATTTGGTCAATAAATTTGGTTCAACTCAATACTTTATAACATAACCTTTGTTGGCATTGACAGAGGTCAAATGTTTCCTGTAAGTCTTCACCAGGTTTTTGCACACACTATGTAGCTGGTATTGTGGGCCCATTCCTCCATGCAGATTCCTCTTAGAGCAGTGATGTTTCTGGGACCAAACACCAAGACTTTTTCAACTCCCTCCCAAATTTTTCTATGGGGTTGAGGTCCCCCTCTGGAGACTGGGCTAGGCCACTCCCCAGGACCTGAAAATGAAATGCTTTTTTACGGAACCACTCTGCTCTGTTGCCCGAGTGGTTGTGTTTGTGGACAAAATTCATTGTCATGCTGGAAGACCCAGCCACGTTCCATCTTCAGTGCTCTCACTGATGGAAAGGAGGTTTTGGCTTAAAAAAATCTCACAATACATGGGTTCCCCGTTCCATTCTTCCCATAACACGGAATCAGTCGTCCTGGGTCCTCTCCTCTTTGCAGAAAAACAGCCCCAAAGCATAATGTTTCCACCTCCATGCTTCACAGTAGGTATGGTGTTCTTGGGATGACCACATGATATTCTCCCAATCCTCTTCTGGATTATCCATATGCTCTCTGGCAAACTTCAGACGGGGCCTGGACATGTACTGGGCTTAAGCAGGGAAAACACGCCTGGCACTGCAGGATCTGAGTCCCTCTCGGCATAGTGTGTTATTGATGGTAGCTTTGTTACTTTGGTCCCAGCTCTCTGCAGGTCATTCATCAGGTCCCTCTGTGTAGTTCTGGGATTTTTGCTCACCGTTCTCGTAATCATTTTGACCCCACGGGATGAGATCTTGCATGGGGCCCCAGATCGAGGGAGATTATCAATGGTCTTGTATGTCTTCCATTTTCTTACAATTGCTCCCACAGTTGATTTATTCACATCAACCTGCTTGCCTATTGTAGATTAACTCTTCCCAGCCTGGTGCAGGTCTACAATTTTCTTCCTTGGTTCCATGGTTGAGTTTGGAGTCTGACTGTTTGAGGCTGTGGACAGGTGTCTTTTATACAGATAACGAGGTCAAACAGGTGCCATTAATACAGGTAACCAGTGGAGGACAGAAGAGTTCTTAAAAAAGTTGTTACAGGTCTGTGAGAGCCTGAAATCTTGCTTGTTTGTGGGTGACCAAATACTTACTTTCCACCATTATTTACAATGAAATTCTTAAAAAAATCCTACAATGGGATTTCCTGGATTTTTTGTTGTCATTTTGTCTCTCATAGTTGAAATGTACCTATAATGAAAATTACAGACCTCTAAATACTTTTTTGCCCCACTGTATATGTGTTGGCTTCTACTCTCTACACTTAAGTTTTGGGTCAAAAACTCTGGGTGGCTGAAAATTTTAAATTCATCAGTGCCGTATATAATGTAACATTTGCTATAACTCGGTACAGAGTGTTTCGGAATTGTTTTGTTCTTGTGTATGGGGAGACTGGTATTATGGGAATAATACTGGTGCTTCTACAGATTAAAGGCCGAACGATACGAGTGGACCACGTGGCGAATTACCGTCCTCCCAAAGATTCAGACGACATTGACGAAATCACCAAACGGCTGAGGGAGGAAGGCTGCGCACCCAAACCACCCTCTTCATCTGAGTCCGAGCCAGGAGACGAGTACCTTCTACCCATGAAGAAACCAAAAAAGGGTAAGCGGTGTCGGACATGATGCATTCCAAAGCCGTAGCTCTCTTGTGTGTGGAACACATTTTCATACTCTTATGATCTTACAGATAAGAAAGAAAAGAAGAAAAAGAAGAAGGAGAAAAAAGAAAAGAAGAAGGCATCAAAAGAGGAGAGGCACGAGACACAGAACAGCTCTGCTATGACTGCACCTGTGAGAGTAAAGACGGAGAGAGAGGACTCGGGCTATGAGAAATACACCCTCAAGGGGGCACCAGAGTCTAGAGGAGAGCAGGACAGGCTGAAGCAACCAGACCGGTCCAGAGAGCAGCACGGAAACAGCAGGAGAGGCGAGAGAGACGTGGACAGAGAGGCTGAGAGGAGGATAGACAAGAGTAGAGAGGAGGGAAGGGCCAAAGAAGACCAGCGTCCAGGTGAGAATAGACATGGGGACAAGGAGCGAGGCTGGGAATGGGAACGGGACAGGGAAAGAGACAAGGAGAGGGAAAGAGCGAGAGACAAAGGCAGAGACAATGATAGAGAGAGAGACAGAGAAAGGGAGCGGGATAAAGACAGACAGAGAGAGAGAGAAAGTGGTAGAGAGACGGACAGGAAAAGAGAACAGGAAAGAGAAAGGGAGCGCGAGAAAGGGAGGGATCGGGATAGAGACAGAGACGCTGACCGAGGATCCACAAAGCATAGTTATGACCGGGAGTACAGACGGAACTGAACCGTGGACTCTATATCAGACGGTCCTGCTTCAGTAGATACTGCTGTTCATCATAAGAATGAAACTTTCAACTTCCACCCTCCCACATTCACACACACCTGTACACTGAGAAAACAACAAACCTGACCCTTAACCAAGACAGATGTTAAGATATACAGGCGTACGTACAGCGCTTTTAACATCTAGCGAAACGGTTTGGTCCTGAACTTTGCTTTGATCCGTCTTAAAAAGCAGCTGCTGGTGTGTTTGCATGGTGATCACTTTTTTTTGTACTGTCAGTTCACCATTCTTATGCCGTTGAATAAAACAATACAAGTGCTCCAGAGTGAAGGTTGTGCAAAGATTTCAACAACTGCTTCTGTTGAGGTCCTGGAAATCCTAGAAAAGTCATTGAACTTACAGCAGTACTTGAAAGTTGTGAACCCAAAGGAATAATCTATATGGGCTCTTTGCACATTTACTTCTAGCGTTTCTGGTTGTCCCACTACACTTGCGATGAGCCACCAAAATGCCATTAAGTGGTCATAGCTTGGGAATCTGTTGGCAAATGTCCTACATTAACAGCAAACTAGCTTTCAAATTGTCGGTGCATTGCATCTGTCGTGGTGTTTACTACAGTAATGCCTAACTAACAAAGGCCTATAAATACTTATCGTCATATGTTAAACCCTAAATATGTCCCCAAAAGACTTCAAGTTCATTTAAAAATTGATGTCTGTATTTCATACAACCCCAATTCCAATGAAGTTGGGACGTTGTGTCAAACATAAATAAAAACAGAATACGATGATTTGCAAATCCTTTTCAACCCATATTCAATTAAATACAAAGTCAAGATATTTAATGAGATATTTAAAACTTTATTGTTTTTTTGCAAATATTCACTCATTTTGAATTTGATGCCTGCAACACGTTCCAAAACAGTTGGGACAGGGGAAACAAAAAGACTGGGAAAGTTGAGGAATGCCCAAAAAACCGCTGTTTGGAACATTCCACAGGTGAACAGGTTAATTGGAAAGAGGTGTCATGATTGGGTATAAAGGGATCATCCCCGAAAGGCTCAGTTGTTCACAAGCGAGGATGGGGCGAGGTTCACCACAAATAGTCCAACAGTTTAAGAACAATGCTTCTCACTGTGCAATTGCAAAGAATTTAGGGACTTCATCATCTACAGTTCGTAATATAATCAAAAGATTCAGAGAATCTGGAGAAATCTTTGCAGGTAAGCAGCAAGGCCGTAAACCAACATTGAATGCCCGTGACCTTCAAACCCTCAGGTGACCCTGCATTAAAAACCGCCATCTTTCTGTAATGGATATTACCACATGGGCTCAGGAACACTTCAGAAAACCATTGTCAGTGATCACAGTTCGTCGCTCCATCTACAAGTGCAAGTTAAAACTCTACCATGCAAAGCGAAAGCCATATATCAACAACACCCAGAAACGCCACCGGCTTCTCTGGGTCTGAGCTCATCTGAGATGGAAAAGTGTCCTGTGGTCTGACGTGTCCACATTTCAAATTGTTTTTGGAAATCATGGACGTCGTGTCCTCTGGGCCAAAGAGGAAGAGGACTGTCCAGATTATCAGTGCCAGCATCTCTGATGGTATGGGAGTGTGTTAGTGCCCATGGCATGGGTAACTTGCACATCTGTGAAGGCACCATTAATGCTGAAAGGTACATACAGGTTTTGGAGCAACATATGCTGCCATCCAAGCAACGTCTATTTCAGGGACGTCCCTTATTTCAGCAAGACAATACCAAGCCACATTCTGCACGTGTTACAAAAGCGTGGCTTCATAGTAAGAGTGCGGGTACTAGACTGGCCTGCCTGCAGTCCAGACCTGTCTCACACTGAAAAAATGTGTGGCTCATTATGAAGCGCAAAATACAGCAACAGAGACCCCGGACTGTTGAGCAACTGAAGTTGTACATCAAGCAAGAATGGGAAAGAATTCCACCTGCAAAGCTTCAACAATTAGTGTCCTCAGTTCCCAGACACTTATTGAGTGTTAAAAGGAAAGGTGATGTAACACAGTGGTAAACATGCTCTGTCCCAACTGTTTTGGAACGTGTTGCAGGCATCACATTCAAAATGAGAGAATATTTGCACAAATCAATAAAGTTTATCCGTTTGAACATTAAATATCTTGTATTTGTAGTGTATTCAGTTGAATATAGGTTGAAAAGGATTTGCAAATCATCGTATTCTGTTTTTATTTGTTTTATACAGCGTCCCAACTTCATTGGAGTTGGGGTTGTAATACGACAGTAAAATAATATGATAATAATACAGTACATGCAGTATTATTGGATACAATAAGTAAAACATTATTTTCATGAAACATCTCTGTTTATTATTATTCTTAACAAATTAACGCTAAAACTGATATGTACTTAACATCTACAAAAAATCTACAGATTACGTCTGCTGGACCCTCGAATTTTAAGTGGTAGGTTCCAAGGAAAAAATACGTGAATTTCGTGAAGCAGCAGATTCAGAAGCGCAAATTTTCTTGGTAGTACTGTACACATTACCTAGTGTAAAATTGAATATCCTCGTCGGAGCCGGCAAAACGATTTATTAGTCCAAAACGTAGCTGGACCTTCCTGTAGCCAATTCCACTTCACTAGACACATCTTCATCTTCATTGCAAGACATGTCCAGTGATGACGGCTCAGGGCACACTAATCATGATCCATTGTAAGATCTGTTGATGGATCTTCCAGGAAGGCGGGTTCAGCTGGTCTTTCCCTGTGCCGCAGTGTCTGAGTGCTGTAGTAGGCACTGCACATCTTGCCAGTCTTCTCCGACCTTCTGCTGTTTTCAGTTCAACCAAGTGGTCTGGTATGAAATGGCTGCTACAGACCTTCGTATGCCGACAAATGATAAAGTGGTCCTGATGGATGTTTATTAGCCACTGCCTCCTGAGGTCACTCTGGGCTGGGAAGCTATGGAAACTTAAACTTCCATTAAATTTTGCAGACGCCAAGCAAAGGGGGGCACAACAGGGCTCTGAATATTTCTTAATATTTCTGGAACTGTTTTGTCTTAAAAAAAAATTATGATGGGCACTCATTTTGATATGCACTAGCAAAAAACGGAAAGTTTGGAGAACGCTGATGAATGGTAAACAATGCAACCAGAAACATAAATATCTATGGATAAATGGCTCTATTCTCTCACTACCTTTAGCGTTGTTGCATTGGCTGCACACATCAGTAAATGCAAACTTGCTCAAATTTTCCTGGCGCTTGTCCCGCCCACTGGCACCCGATGCGACCGAGAATACTCCAACCGACGTGTCGCTCCGTCTATCGCCAGAGACCACACTCAAACCGTGCTAATTTAGTGTAGTCAATTAACCTAACTTGCATGTCTTTGGACTGTGGGAGGAAACCGGAGTACTCGGAGTAAACCCTCCCAAACATGGGGAGGACATAGTGGGACTGTGGTGGCCTAGCGGTTAAGGTACTGGACTCTGGACCAGAAGGACCAGGGTTCAAATCCCACCTCTTCCACTGTTGGGTCCTTGAGCAAGGGCCTTAACCCACAATTGCTTGGATTGTAAGACTGTATCAATTGTAAGTCGCTCTGGAGGCGTCTGCTAAATGCTGTAAATGTAGAACACAGAAAGGACCCAGGCTGCTCCACCCTGGGACTGAACCCAGGACCTTCTTCATGTGAGGCAGCTATCCTACCCACCGTGCCACCGAGCCACCTTCAAATTGTACTTTAGTACAGCCTTGATAAGAGCCTTTTACCAGTTGCAAGGGTACAAGTACAAGCAAAGATGCTGAATTGCAACTCACCCCACTCAGGTCTCAGTGTTAAGGCCATTTATGAACGAAAAAAAAAACGCACGTCAAGTTTTGAGAAAGAACTAAAGTATATCAATGAGTCCGAAACTGATGCCCTGAGACACGTATCATTTTTAATCGGAGCCTGTCCTAATTTGTGTGTTTTTTGGTGCGTTACAATCAGGCTGACCAATCAGAGCTCGGTTGTCAGGCAGAACAGTTCATCCTGCTAGTAGCAGAGCACAAGAGCTTATAGGACAAGCAACATGCTGACTATAAAAACATGGATGTTAAAGAAAATCTCTGGCAGAATATAACTGAAAGGCTGGGACGAAAACCTCAAAGGAACTGTATGGAACCATTTTCTTGTTGATGATAGCAAGACATACTGGCCCAGATTCATCAAAACAGGCCCAAATCAGGATACTACAACCGTGTTCTTTTGCTGGAATGCAGTGGGGTTTTTTTCCTAGACATAACACTTCTCATTTAAACCAAAAGGTTCTATTTATGTCTCATCTGTCGACAACATGTTTTTCTAATAGGTTTCAGGAGTGTCCATGTGGCACGTGATTGGCAGCATTCTTTTTGTTTGGAGAGCAGTGGCTATTTCCTTGCATCCCTGCCATGCATACCATTGTGACTCAATGTAATTCTGATAATGGACTCATGAGCATTAACACCAGCCAAAGTGAGAAAGCCTTTATTTGCTTAGAGGTTTCTTTGTGACCTCGTTGTCTTGGAGTGATCTTTGTTGGTCGACCACTTCTGGGGAGGGTAATAATCGGTATCCAAATCACCGATTGGCCACATTGCCAAGACCTGCTGAAGTTCAAACCGAGCATCAGAAAGGGGAAGAATGGTGATTGAAGTGACCATTGGCGAATTGCACATTCTAACCAAAATGGACAGCAGAAGACTGGAGAGCTGTTGGCTGCTTTGAGGAGTCTCAATTTCTGCTGTGACTCAGCCTACCTGAGTATTGTTGCTGACCATGTCCATCCCTTTATATCCACAGTGTACCCATCTTCTATGAACTACATCAAAAAGCTCAAATACTTTTTCTTGGAAATGACGACGAGTTCTTTGTACTCAAATTCTTCCACAGTCACCAGATCTCAATCCGGTAGAGCACCTTTGGGATGTGGCGGAACGGGAGATCGTATCATGGATGGGCAGCCGACAAATCTGCAGCAAGGAAACTGAGTCATGTTTCCAGCACCTTGTTGAATCTTTGCCACAAATAATTAAGGCAGTTCTGAAGGCAAAAAAGGAAGGAAGGAATGAATCCTAGGAATGTGTACCTTATAAAGTGGCCAGTGAGTGTATGGAAATAGTGTGCATTGGTTGGTCCACTAGAATTATGGTGGGTAGTAAGGTAGTGCAGACGACAATCCTTATGTTATGAAATGTGGTCCTGTGACTTGGTAGTTAAGGCTCTGGACTTGTAATCAAAGGTTACAAGCAAGGGTTGATATGAATGGCCACTGTTTTCCACAAAAAATGTGGAGGGGTTAGCACAGTGACTTCATAGCCCCAGCATCCCTGGTTCGATCCCGACCTCAGACTTGGCCTGTGTGGAGTCTGCATGGGTTTACTGGGGTACTCTGGTTTCCTCCCACATTCCAAAGAAATGCATTAGGGCAATTGGTGTTTGCAAAATGCCCTTAGTGTGTATGGTTGTGAGAATAAGTGCCCGACAATGGATTGGCACCCTATCTAGGGTCACTTTTCCTGTACCCTGTACCACCACCTAGGCACCAACTTTCCTGACCAGGATTAAAGCAGTTAAGAAAGTCAATGACAATGTTGGAGTCATTTGACATATAAATATTTTATTATTGATACAAATGATACAAGTGATACAAAGAATAAAATAGATTTATGGGTAGTACAACAGAATTTCATCTGAAAAATAACAAGTGGTACCATATATTCTAATTCTGTCAAAATATGAAAAGTGATATTTAGCTGATAAGTATTTCAAAAAAGAAAACAAAACAAAAAAGTTACACAAGACCCAACAGATGATGTGCACTTTATCTTTTTACCCGTTCAACAGGAATTTGACAGTATTTCTAGATTGCTAGTATTACAATCAATAATCTCTATAGCCACATAAACATAGTTTACAATCTAAAAGCAAAACGACACAAATAGAATTCGAATAAATTAGCATCGTGTCAGGTGAGGAAGAGAAAAGAAAGGTGTGTTCGGCCTGTGCCGGGTTGTTGTTGTTGGTGTTTACTTAACTGACGTTATCTAGCTGTAAAATACCAAAGGGCACCCTAGTTTCGAAACCATGAGAAAGGTCAGGACTGATCTCCTCAGCGTTAGGAATTACACTAAACAAAGTTTACTAAGTACCAAGCTTTGATTGGTTAAACGAGTGCAGCTCGGTCTATAATCACAGGTTGCTGATTCAGTATGAATATGCCACTGATGCAGAAACCTGAAGAAAGTGGTAGGCAATTTCTAAAGCTATAATAGCTGTCATAACGAGGTCTTTGGAAGTAGCTGATTCGAAGTAGTTTTAATAATGGGTTTCATCTTTAACGAACACAGATAAATAGAAAAAGCAGTGGATTCTGATGATGTAGGTCAAACGTTTTCCTTTCAGGTTTTCTTTAGGTGACAGCAAATACTATGGGGTGTCCCATAAGTTCAGTATCATTGGGTTGATGATTCTTTTTTCATATTATCATCTGAGAAGTGTGTAACTTGATAAAATAATGGTAGGTCCCATAATGCTGGACTTATGGAACAGCTAATAAGTGAAGGTCGGGCTTTTGATAGAAATAGACCCTTGAAACCCTTTCCAATTCGTTTTGGCGTCTGCATTGAACATCAAATTGGCTTTTCGTTCACAGGGTCACCAGTTGCAGGGCCATGCAAATGGAATTTCTCTCTGCCCTGGCTGCAGTTAAAGTTTTTGAACCTCACTAGTTCATCACTAACAAGCTTATCATCGAATACTGATGCCTGGTTGCAAGCCATGGTATGCTCATCAGGAGACCACCTGCTCCCATCATCAACATGTATTTATTCAGTGCCTCATCCAGTTCTATAAAGCAGTGGATAAAATGTTGGGGGTTAGGAACAGATGGCTGGCATTGCTCTAAAAAGGTGTGTTTGGTAGCTAGAAAACTGCTTAGCACCGAGGTGTTGGTCCCACACAAGGTGCTTGTAATGTAGCAGAGTCATTAAAAACTAAACAGGAGACTTAATCGGTGCTAAACAGTGGTCTTGGTTAATTGTCATGTTAACATCCGGCAACAAACAAGGACCAATGCAGTTCTTGTGTTCAGGAAGAAGAGCTAAACTGAGCACACAAGTGCATTTTGAGACATGACTTCATACCTAGCCTGAAGCAAAACTGTTTTAGTGGTTTGTGCAAGACAGACGGTTCAAATCCCATCTCCGCACAACCATGGATCAGCAGCCCTGTCAGAAGCCATGACCATTTTTTTTTTTATTTACCATCACTGCGAGTCTCCAGAACGACACTTCCACGCACATTATCCCTACTTCTAATTACCATATTGAGTTGTCATGACAACCTGATGATTAAATCCACGTTTAAGAAGCAGACACTGACTATAGAAGCACAAGCTCACAAAGAAACATTTCCTTCAAGTACAAAGTACTTCAATATACAAACTGTATCGACACAAAGGCTACGTTTACACTGCATGGTGAACCCATTTTTCGTAACGATGTCATGTGCCGAAACTCACAGGTTTCAGGCAAGCATGTACCCTGAAGGAGGCACCATTTCATCGCAGCACTGAAAGATCCCAATCTTGCCTCCCCTCCTTCAGGTATGTCCAGTTGTGCCTGAGTAATGCCTGACCTGACTGTAAGAGACCACCAGATCTCTAGCATTGAGTGTTCGGTTTAGAGTGCTGATCAAAGTCAGAATTGTTGTCTGAATTTGGGGGCTAAAGAAAAAAACGAGGTCCGAAATGTTTGAGTAAAGAGGTGTTCGAATTCCGAGGTTCCACTGTACAAGTCCTGCTGAATCCCAATTGGCTCACTGTTCACTTTAAATGCTTACTACATAGTGCATAGTACAACAGCACTGTAGAATCTACAAAGTGCACTATATGCCCAATAGAAAGACACTCAAAGTTTAGCCACACACAGAAGCATGACTAATGATCTCCTATTTGCAATGACTTGCATGTAACTTCACAGGATTTCATACATAATTTGAGAGTTGTGGAATGAACAAGCATTAAACATTTATTAAGGCCCCTTTTCCTAAACCAAGGGTCATTTTTGCCAACAAGTTATTAAGCGATTAAAGGTTAAAACTGTATTGGAACAGTGAAATAAGTTCCGACAGCCCTCGTGAGAACTATTCAAGGGTGGATCATTTTTCTTTTGTACATACAGGTCAGATCAGGACAGTGACCTGACGAGACTGCTGCTGGATATTGAGTGCAATAACAAGACTTAAAAAGAATTTCCTCATCTTGCAGTGTAAACGAAATCTAAAACACACAAAAACAACTGAATATACTTCAAATACAGACAAAACATTGAGGATTAACATTGTTACTTCATTAAAGGTAGGACAAGAAAGAAACTCACGAGTGAATTTTGGCTTTTTGCTAAACAGAAGACCACTTGGACCACCAGGGTCCAGTAAGATAAGTGCAGTCCATGTCTGACAGAGGTATTAAAGTGGAGAGCTTAGATTCTTTGTCTAGGTTGTGTTGTATGAACTGCTACTGCTGAGTTTTGGGGGTCTTGTGAAGTAAGTTTCATGACATAATGATTCCCCGTAATGCCATTATTTATAAAGAAGTCTCTTATATGTGACAGTCTGTAAAAGACACTGGCAGCTTGGATCACAGAAACCTGAAATTCAACAGAAGCCCTGATGGGCTCTAATAGGTTGGGTTTGTATACAAGTAAGGCGTTGGAGGTTGACTGCGTGGAAGAAAAAAAAAAGTCTCCAAAATATCTTTTTTGTCGTTTTGTTTTTTTTAAAAGAAGCACAAACATAGCCAGACTGAACAAGCCATTTAAAGATATAACAACACAGAAAATACAAAACTAAACTCCTTCGGAATATTTACAATCCATGTCACCAGTTCGATCATTAGCTCCAATATCAAAAAGAAGAATTCAGCTTGAACACGAACACAGGCAGCCCTGGAACGCCAAGTAGTCCAACGCAGTATGTGCATCAAGAGCTGACTTGTTTATCATACCATGCAGGCCCATACAGTTTACATGCAGTCATCAATAACTGGCCTACCAACTTCTTAGACCAGAATGCTGTCTGAGAACCACAGTTCTAAATCAGTATCAGATTCAAACCTACAGTATGAACATATTTACTGCATCGACATGGGAATGGATTATGAATGACAAGGCTTGCAGTTCTTCCACTGCATTACTGAACAAAACCATGGGGGCAGTTTGGGGAAGGACAATAAAGATCATGACCAATGTCTGTCTTTATGTAAGCTGAACACTACATTCACACCAGGAAGGGTTTCCATATTTTTCCAGTGGTTCAATGATCATGAAGTAAAAGGGATAATACATCTAAAATAGATGTATATGGAAGAAAACATGAGGTCATGCATTATAGGGGTGTGCGATTTGTATCGTCTTAATTTGATAACTGCAGAAAATCAGATTTTGTAAGTAGTCTGATCGAGGAGTAGACATGTACTTTTGTAATCAGATAATGGGAAACCTCGGGGTGTACATGACCCAGGCAATAATCGGATTCCTACTTTGCAACCAGCCAATGATCTCACAGAAAGGTGTGACGTAAACTTCAATTTGTAATATCAAATAATCAAATTCTTCATTTTCTTGAGTTATTTTGCGTTTCAGGGTCTAAACTGGTCCTGCGTTTAATTCCGGGGTTGCCAGATCCCACGACAGAATCCCTCATGTGGTAAATAAACAGAAAAGAAGCAAAATCTCTAAGAATAAGTGGACATGGCAACCATATTTTTTCCAGCTAACTGCTCTGCCAAATCCGAACTGGTATACATGCCATGAGAAATCCAATTACCGAAATAAAATCCAGCTCTCTTTATCGGATTACTTCGCCTGATTTCTAGATCGGAGCATGCTGTATACATGACCACTTGAATAATCAGGTAACTGCAGAAATCTGGCTATGATTGTATTAAGTGCAAAGTTTACAACACACCTTAGGAGTTGCGTCCTACATCCAGGTAGGATAGACAAACCAAACCTAGTGTTCTACCAAAAACGCATGACTGAGGTTAAAAAGGAATGAACCAACTGTGCCAAAAGGCAAAATACAGACACGACCAGCCTCTGAGGCTACTTTGTTAGATTTAATTGCTCACTCGCATGAAGGTGGTTTGGCTTTGAAAAGACGGATGTTGTTCAAGAATCTGCAAACTGTCAGAAATCGGTTGCCCTTAAAGACAGCTTGACAACTTACTTATTATCATCATCTACGAACAAAACACCTTGCTGAATTTGAAGATTATGACAAAACTTGTCGATGAAATGCACCGTCAAGGACAGGTACTGCTTGGATGTTCTGCTCGACTATAAATCTGTTGTGGCAAAATGTGAAACTTCTGCAGTTTTGTGTGCTCAGTTTTTTACTTGAATGCTTCAGTTTTAAGTAAATAAGTTCCTTCGATGTCATGTCATTAGTAAAGCAAACCATTAATATCCTATTAACAAAAGCAAGCTAGTACCATATTGCCTAATTATCATCGACAAAATCCCAGAAAATGTCCGAGATATTATTTTTCGATCAATATCACACACCCCTAATGCATTTGCCTGACAGACATGGTGGCTAGACATGCATTCATCTTGCAAGTGAACTTTATTTCCATCATGTACCCCATTTCGTTACTGGGAGCCGCATCAGTACATCTCAGACATGGACATCAGCGTTTTAGCATTTACATGATTCCATTTCAAAAGTCAGTGCAACATCTTTTCACATGTACGTCGTAAGGCAGTCGTGCTCCGACCGCTTCAGGCCATGGTTCTACATTACGTCCTGGTTTGCGATCCATCCGCTAGGCTTCATTTCTAACGTCTTAGCCATGGAACAGGACATTCCATGTTTCATACCCTACTCAGATTAAACTTAGCCAGACATCTGAGAGTATTTAGAGGGCTGGTGTCTTTGAGCAATGGAAGATCGAATCTCTGCTGTGCTTGTGGCATCACAATAACACGCCACATCCACGAACCTTCTTAAGAATGAACACCCGTCTCGGCAATTCAGCACACGAGCCCGAAAATGTTTCGGTATGCCCTCTTGGAGAGCGCAAGTCTAGAAAAGACACACATACACAAACGTACACATCTCCTGCATGTCATTCAGACCCTCTATACCACGTCATCCGGGGACTCGACACTTTCCACTTGCTTTTTTAGGCTTGTGCTGCCACATCAACACATGGAAATGGTGACATTGATGCCCAGGTTGCCATTGTCAGCAAAAAGGTGGGCAATAGAGGTGTCAAAGACGAGACAGTCACTGTTCATGATTGCTGCCGCCACACCGTCATGGATGGACCGAGGCGTGGCTTCCCACGTCAGCCGCCTCCGGTTGCCATTCAGCTCGAGGCGGTAGGCGAAGTTCTCGGCCTGCTTGCGAGTGCCTATGAGGAGCACGATGGCGAAGAATTGCTGGTGGCCCTCGTACTTCTCCTGTTTCTCCAGGACCAGCATGAAGTGGTGCCCAAAGCAAGACTGCATCATGACCCAGTCCACAGCACCTGGCAGGTTGATGTCCGTGGCAAGGAAGACGATGTCCTCACCTTGCAGCGTGGTGATGGATTTGTGGGCATGCATAAGGTGAGGCATGACCGCCTCCAGGGACCTTGCCATTTGCAGGAGGGCCCCCGGGCAGGGGCAGGTGTACGGCCGGAACTCGCACACCTCCTCATGTTCTGGCTTCTCACTGTGGTGTAGCGACAGGAGGCAACCCGCTGAGGCATACTAGGAAGAGAGAGAACACATCTTGTTACAATCCAAAAAATTTAGATCACAACTAAAATGGGGAAAACTGAATCGTGATAGACGTTAGGACCAAGAGCAGATGATATGATGAATTACAGGCTGATAAGTTTGGGAACAAAGAAGTAAACGGCAGTACAAAGTAGTGGTTGACCGATATGTGTTAGTTAATGGCTGATGCCAATATTTAGAGAGCAGGGTTACTGATGGCTGTTATATGATGTCGATATCACTTTTTATTTCTTTGGCAACTGACAAAACTAATTATAATAAATGACACACAGTGGCCCAACCCTCACTGAACCTCAGCATCTCTTTGTTTTTAGTAACTCAGTAGCCCCAGTTTATCAGCTGCAAGGTGTAATTTAGAAAACAAAATTTCTCCCCATTTTCCACAATATCGACCTTGGTTACGCAAACATCGGCCGATGTCGATGATCTCAAAATGGCATTAATCGGCCTCTCTCTAGTACAAAAGGAGAAAATTAGAAATGCAACAACATTTTAGCCACTCAGAATTCAACAGGAAATGGCACTTTCAGATTCCGGATTAAAAAAAAAATTGAAGTCGAAATTGCTGGGCCAGAGAGCGGAGACGAACGCAGACAGCAAACAAATGTAGCTTAGGGAAGAAAGGCTTGAATTTCACTCAATGAGAAAGTGAAAATTTTTGATATTTTTTGCAAATGTATTAAGAAGGAAAATTTTTGAATGGACAGACATATTCAAACCCTATGACACTTGAAATGTTCTGGGGCTTCCCAGTTCTCTTGATCATCTTTGGGATGTAGTTACACCTTGATTGGAGTCCACCTGTAGGATTTATAAAGACGCACACCTGTCTGTATAAGGTCTTGCAACTAACAATGCATCTCGGAGCAAAAACCAAGACATGAGGAGGAAAAACCTGCCTGTAAAGCTCAGAAACAGGATTGTGTGGGGACACAGATCTGGAGAAGGCTACAAAACTTTCTTCAGTGGCCTCCACAATTCTTAAATTGAAGAAATTGGCACACCACCAGAACTCTTTCTAGAGCTGACCGTCCCACCAAACTAAATAATCAGGCGAGAAGGGCCTTTGTAAGAGAGGTGACTAAGAAACCCAATGGTCACTAAGTTCCAGCTCCTGATGGGAGAAACTTCCAGAAGGTCAACCACCACTGCAGTATTGTAGTATTATGATACATCAGGATATGATGCATATTGTGATATCACGATATATTGCTGTACTGCTTTATTAGCAAAGCCCTTCTACCCATCTGGTCCAAATCATGTACAATCACCTGTGGTAAATTCAGCTGAACTCCAGTAAAGGTGTAGAAACAGCCTTCCAAAGGCACTGCATATTCAATTTGAGCAGTACCACAAACAGCAAGACCTTTCAGTCAGGAGAATCTCCAGAGGCACAAAAGGAAATGGAAGGGAAGATCTCCATGAATTAGTTAATCACCAGGTTAATCCTACACTACACAACATTCTTCCTCCTCAGAATTAGCTCAATAAAAGGGTGTGGAATAACCGCTCCCTGTTGTGCCAGTGTGCGTGATAAAATGCAATGTTGAGAAATATGAGTAGGACGGCTCAGGTCAGACAGCCAAAGATGAATAGCTCCAGTGCATAGCAAGGTTCTTTGGTTAATTATAAGGCTGAAGGTCAAAGAAAATGTTCTTCTCTTACTGTTTTACTGGAAATGCAAGCACTGCAAGTCTAACACTCCCAAAGTCACAATTCTCATGGACGTATTGGGTTGGATTGTGCATCAACAAAGGACACAAATGCTGCAATATCCTGATAAGAAGACTCTGCGCAGAAATTGTTCAGCTGTGCAGCTTTAGAAGGTGTTGGTATTTTTATAATGTAATTTACTCTAGCACACATCTTGACTGGCTGTAAGACCAGCCTCACGCAGGGTCGTTACACTTGGAGGCATAACCAAGTCCTAACGGAGTTTTTGGCAGCAGCTCGAGACGAGGCTTCGTTACCTTGGAGGGCCATAACAAGTCGTAGGAGTTTGGCAGCAGAGCAAGCTCTGAGTTAACAACTCATTGCCAGGGGCACAGAGGGACTATCAACTCCTTGCCCTCCAGAGGCAACCAATTCCATCACAACACCAATATTTCATCCGAGAGGGACAGGAAAAGCCCAACCATCTCCCTTCGAAATCAGAAATCGGGGACATCGGCAATGGCCCGCCCGGGATTGGAAGATGCTGGTCGATGTTGGCCAGAGAAATTAATCTTCCACCCGAGATTGCAGTTAGATCCCCTTAGGCCGGATATGGTATTCTGGTCCTCCTCAACAAAGTCTGTTAACATTATAGAGCTCACAGTCCCATGGGAGAGTGTAAACCGAGGAGGCCTATGAGCGTAAGAAAACTGCGATATATAGAACTGAGCAGCAGATGCAGGACAATGAGGGTGGAACGCTAGAGGTCTATGCGTTGAAGTGGGATGCAGAGGGTTTGTGGCCTCTTCTACCATCAGAATGCTGAAAGATTTTGGGATTCATGGGGCAAGCACTACGACAGATAAGTTTAGATCAGTCTCTGAAGCAGCTGAAAGAAGCAGTCAGTGGATATGGAATCAAGCGAAAGGAACCCTTGCTGGGTAAAACTGCAACATTAGGCATCTAGGGTTTGAGATCATCCCGAAGCTGGCCCAACTTTGATGAGGGGTTGTATATAGTGTTTAAAGGCCGAAACACCCCATGAATTCAAAGATACACTACTGATGTTGTGTCCCCTCCCAAATCTTAGCATCCTTTACATGTCCAAAATAGTTCCCTCCCACGCCACTCAATATAGTTCCCACGCCACTTTTAACACCAACATAAATCTCATGTGACTACCATCTATTGGCACAATGGACAATTAACATCATGTCCTGTGTTTTTGTTATGTAGGTAGTGGTATAGCACATGCTACAAGCAATGAAGAAATAGGACAAAAAGGGCAAATGTGGAGGCTAACGGGAAAAAAAGATGAATGAAATGGACACCTTTTGATCATTTATACAGTTTAATTTTGTAGGTCGAAATTTTGTCTGCCTGAGAGCTTTGTGCTCATAAACAGTATACTACCAATATCAGTATTTTTAAAGATAATCTAGCAATATCGGTGCTATTTTCTGAAGTTACAAAGAATTTGGGCATGTTTCTAAAAATGAACACCGTGATATGATTTTATAAAAACACAAACTCCAATTTAAACCCCCAAAACACCAATTTTTATATCATGCACCAAATGTAACAAGATACATTTCTCTCCACTGTCCTAAAATGTTGACCATGACTTTAAAGAGAGTGCAAAATGCAGAAGGAAATGTATTAAACCTCTGCCAGAGAACCATGACCTTTAATGAGAGTGGGAGAAGCTGTTTCAGTGTGATGACGGAATCTGTTTAACAAGGTCTAATTTTATTTAACTTCATTCTTACACGAGTGGATGTTTAGCACTAGGACCTGGTTACAGATGGATCAGAACTGGATCAATAGAAGTCACCTCATCTTCCTGTTTGCCAGCTGCATTCCAGCATTAACAGTGAAATCCACACACAAATGGACTGTCCATGTTACCTTAAGCTCAGTGAATTGATTTGAGTTGATTATTACAGAGATGCATCACCACGCACTGTTCGATGGCGTTGCCCAAATGCAACAGATTGTCCCATCACTAGTCCTTTATTTTTACTTTAGCTGAAATATGGACATACTTTCAATTCTGCCCTGTTGCTATACAGCATCTCTCAGCAGCGAAAATCACATGAGAAGACTGCATAGCAGGCGCTTCTGAAACCACAGCTGCTTTGTCTCTCTAAAACCACTGGCAAAACTGGAACTTGTTCTACCAAAATGCACTGACTGTATTTCGGGGGGGGAATAATGGACATGGGTATCATCGTTCTTTCGCTTTCTATAACATGAACCTTCTTTTTGTTTGCGTTTCAGTTTTATCTAACTGTTGCTTTTCTACAGTCATTCTAGTCTATGGTCAATGAAGAATATTATTACAGTTTTGTTTCTTTGTTTAGTTAATTTAACATCACTCTTCAGCTCTTCAGCATCAAAAGCCATTCAATGACAAGGTCATATCGAAACTAGTCATATATACTCAGGTTGGGGCTAATTTAGCATAATCAATGATCTGTAAGCAAGTTTTTGGACTGTGGGAGGAAACCAGAGCACCTGGAGTAAACCCACACGGACACGGGGAGGACATGCAGACTCCACACAAAAGACCTAGATTGCTCAACCTGGGATCGAACCCAGGACCTTCTCGCTGTGAGGCAACAGTGCTACCCATTAAGCCTCCATGCCGCCATATTATTACAGTAATAAATAATTACAAATTTTTTCAAATGGAAAAGACTGGACTGAAGAAGTGCTGGCCAATTAATTGAAAATTGATTGAAACTGACATTCAGACGCATTAACCGATGTAATCTTGCCCATGTTGATTATTTTGATTGTTTGATAATTTTTTTATTCTCTAAATACTCTTAATAATAATACTAATACCCTCTCTTAATACGTTCCTCACTGTATGGCTACAAATGTTAATGCACAATATGAAAAAGACTCAATGGAAAGAAAATAACGATGCCATATCCTTCTAAATCACAAAGGATTTCAATTGGTTGAAATATTCAGTGAAAAGTTCTGTATGTCATCTGTATGTTTAAGTCAATTACTTTAAAATCGCAACAATGTGCACTCTCATCATAAAAATGATTGCAGTTTTAATAGTTGAGTATATTTACAGTACCACCCTTTGAGGGCAAAAAACAACAACAAAAAACCAAACCAAAGAATCGTTCATAAGCCGTAATCGAAGTAAAGTGTTCCATTAATGATATGGATTTGAAGTCATATCGCCCAGCACTATACACACGGATCATCTAATTTACTTCACTATACAAACATGAGCGCCACTTGCAAAGATTACAGGTTATACTTTCAGTCTGGCAAGGAATGCTGGGATATCTGCAAATGAATGAAACTGGTATACGAGATCAATTGTCCTGTAGAGAGTAAATAAGACCAGTTAAAAAAGAAAGATGCTTATTAGAGATGCACCGATTGCAATTTTCTTAGTCGATTGCCGATTTAACATATGCTCGGCTGATTCCCATTTTCTTGCTGTGTAAAAATAACCGACAGCGTATAGAAATATTTTTGTTCAACTTTTCTTTTAATGGAAACTTCATCATTGCTAAAGAAACAAAGCAAAGGCTGCTGGCTTCTGCTTTTTTAACACTGGAAAAAAGATACATGCTGAGAATCTGTAACCAACATCTGGCATCCAGCGATTCAGGAGGTCACAGAAGAGCAGGTTTACCCACCCAAAACCATTTAGTGTCAGAATCCTATCAGTTAGGGAGCATTCTATCACATCTCACAGGTGCCACTTCTATCACCCTAATTGACTTTCATTTTCATTAGCTCAGAAGCCCTGGAACACGTTTCTCTGATCCGTTTGGATTTCCTGAACTCTGAGCCAAATGATGTGACCATCAAATGTGTATTACTCATTATGGGAGTCATGTCATCCTCCTGTCAGTCAGTTTTCGTCTTATCTTTTTTAATGAGAAGGTGACAGGATTTCGTGCAGTAATCCAGGCAGGGTGCTGGAGATAAAGCGCTCTTGTACTTGCCAGGGTTGGAGGGCAAGATGGTAAGAAGTAATTAATTCCAGTATCAGATCTAAGAAGTGCAAGAGGCACACACTTTCAATGAAATGGGTTTGAGACATGCTGAATAAATGTACATTAAAATTAAGTTTGCCATATCGCCCAGTCCTAATGTTGAGAGAGTTACCACCTGACAACAGAAATACATTTTACTAATCATAAATAACAATAGAAATGAGACCAGACTGCAGGGATTAAAGTCTACATTACAAATCCCCAACAGCAAACCCTACCTTTAGCCTTCCTCTTGCTCTTATTGAATAAAAGCAGTGCCTGGATCTTTAAAGGCCTGCTTGAAATTCTCTTTCTAGTACACGCCGACTCTGTGCCAGGCTTGCCTTGTGAAGACCGTGTGCTTGGCTACTAAATTATTGACACATTTCCGCATTAAGTTGCAAATCACAGACCAACTGGCAAGAGAAATCACACATGGAAGTCAGTCCCCAACTTTGCTTCGATGGTAAGGAATATTAAAAACAAATCAATATCATGTTCGTGCAGAATGCTCAAAATGATAGACTGAGTTTTCCGACTTAACTGGAAAGAATTCCTTGAGCAAAGCTCTTAGAAAAACGCAAAAGGGATTCAAAGCTATATTGAGACACATAATACAAGCCAATCGTACTTGCCCATTTCAGCTATGTATAACTGAATCCTTTTGTTGCACCAGTAAGACTTGAGAAAAAAAGCCTTCAATCATGTACACAGCTTACATCGATACTGTATAGCAGTTCACCTTGTTAAATTATTAATTTGACAAGACTAATTTTCTAACTTTCAGCATCAGCTCCTCTATAAAACCCCTATTTAGAGTCTGGAAAAGGATAAACTAGTGCTGGGCAATATGACCTCCAATCAATATTGCGATTAATTGAATATTTTATCTCGATTGCAGGTAACGAACGATTAAGTTTTTTGCCCTTATAGTTCACTGACATCGTTTGTACTGTATATATGCTCACCTATTAAAACTTGGATATTGTTTTCAAATGAAAGCGCGCAAATCGTTGTGATTATAAAGCATTATACGGCATTTAGCAGACGCCCTTATCCAGAGCGACTTACAAGTGATGCAGTCTTACAATCCAAGCAATTGTGGGTTATGGGTCTTGCTCAATGACCCAACAGTGGCAGGTGGGATTTGAACCCTGGACCTTTTGGTCCAAAGTCCAGTACCTTAACCGCTAGGCTATCACAGTCCCTACAACTAACTGCGGCATATTAATTTATTTCCATTTTTTTCAACCTTGTTTAATGTTGTGTAGTATTTGTAAACACAGTAGGGAACATATTAAGAGAATTAAAAAAAAAAAAAAAATTAAATAAAAAACCCATTTCAAATGAATACTAGATAAGTAGCTTGTTCTTCACACTTGGCTTTGAGACAGGAAGTACACCTAGTGAAACAGGAATCATTATCTCAAGATTTACACAGGACGTCTGGCTATCAATTTCACCAAATCACTTCAAGTAATCCATCTCAGCAACCGGGAACGATTTTGTTTTACTGTGGCACAACATTCTGGCCATTAATATGGTAGATAAACCGTGGTGGGCTTAACTGTCAGAGCTTTTCTTCAGGGAAAACAGAATGACCTAGAGGCTCCATCGAGCGTCAGTGAGCCATCAGCTACAAACGATGGTGCGAGTGCACGCAAGAGAAAGACCCAAGAGGGAATCCGAAACGGCCATGATTTTCAAAACCTCTCCTTTTCCCTTCTGCTCAAGGACACGGCAGAACAGAAGAAGAATGAAGGAAAGTCACCCGGAGAGCAAGAGCGAGTGACCTGGTTAGAACACACGCATTATGGTGTAAGACTGCTTCATCTCTGCTGGGAAATTGAGATCAAATGGGCAGAGGTGTGCTAATTGGATCAGCCTCATGAACTGGGGCACTGGTCCTTCATGAAACCGAATCTGTTTGCCCCATTCAGCCATCATGGCTGTCTCGGTCTCACCCATCTAGGATCAATAGCAATTCTGCTAAAAGTTTCAGTGCTGAAATGGCTCTGTTCATATAATTGTGTTAGAGATGATGGACCCAAAATCCTAGACCACCATTAGCCTATTAATTGTCTGTCATTATTTTATATTTTCTTATAAATATCTTCAGAAAGCAGTTCTCTATACATGAATTACTTTTTGTAATAAATGTTATTTGGCCTATTTACAATACAGATGCTGTCAGACTGATATAACTAACCTCCATATAAATGTACTTACATTCCTACAAATGAACGCAGTGAATAAACGGCAACAGAGAAACATAAAACCTGGCATACAAAGAAAAACTAAATAAAAAGTGGTAAAGCAGATCACCATGACCGCAATACTATTCAAATAATATACAATGGCAAGTAAAAGTCTGAGAATATGTTTGATCTTTGTAGAGAAGGATTCATACTGCAGCAGGATAATGACCCAAAACACAACTCAAAGTTTTGCAACAACTAATCTGAGAAAGTCCCAAGAAGAACAAGGAGTACTGACTGACATGAATTTTCTTCCACAGTCACCTGACCTTAACACCATCGGTGATTTAAGGGGGCAGTCAGGGGCCATGCTGTCATTACAGCAAAAAGGGGAACAAAGGAAATATTAAAATTCTGTCCATATATTAATTACTACTACAAAAAGATTGAGGGATGATCTGTAATGAAAAACATTGTATAAAATTTGAGAAAAATGCAAAATAAATTAAAAATAAATGTTTCTATAACAGTGGTACCTCGGTTACCTCGAAAATTTTTGCAAAATGAATCCATTCCAGACCCCCAGAAAATCCACACTGTATAAGACATGATATGCAATAATGGAGTTGTATTGTACAGGTGCTCCCTGATTTATGATGGGGATATGTTCCTACAAAACCATCACAAGTTAAATGTATCATGAACCAATGAGTTTAATATAGTCCATACTGTACCACAGCGGAGTCGACCTCATTGTTGAAAACACATATTATCCTACAGTGGGCTAAAACCATTAACACAAAGCTTATTTTATAATAAAGTGTTGAAAATCTCATGCAATTTAGTAATGGATTGAAAGTGAAAAGTAAAAGCAAAACACTTACTCTATTGGTGAACTCAGGGCACTGGCATAGCTGCTAAGCTAACTGCAGCCTGAAAGCATTCTGGAGGTTCAAGTCCTGTTTTCCTTTCAGTTGGCTGTTATAAGTAACCTTTTTAGGACCCATGGAGATTTATTGGCACTAAGAATACAGTACTGTAGATGTAAAAATAAAGCAAAACACTATGAACCTAGCAAAGATCTTCACTGAGCAAGGGCTATTGTGAATCTGAATCACTCTGTATTGAATCATGAATCGAATTTCAGCTAAAACAAGTCACGTAGCTCGACTCACAAAAGTTTAAGTAAGTGCACTGAGTACAGAGCAAACGATGAGAACCGAGACAAATTTTTCAAGTCAAAATACGTCGAGAACCGAATTCGACGAGTTCCGAGGTGGTCAAGAACCGAGATACCACTGCGTTTAAACAAAGAAAACTCAAAAATAAACCCTGCTGAAAGCCATATCTTACAAGCAACAACAATTCCTGAATATAAACTGAGAATGTGTTATGAAATCCTCTTGGGTACTTTGCTTCCTCAGGGACTGTACTCACCTCGCTCCCAGGAAGCGGTTTGGTGGGACACACCGGGCGACTGTTGCCTGTAGCACACACTCCGCGTTGTCGATGCCAACTGAGCAGGCAGCGCCACTGAGAGAGCTCCCTCAGGAGAGGGAAGCAGGAGGCCGGGCACAACATCACCACAGCGAGCACGCAAACACACTCAAACAAGTCAATCTAACACACTGATCTGACCTAAACCAGCTGAGAGAACATGGATTTTAAAATAATCAGACACTGACTGGATGTGCAACGACAACCACCAGAGCCCCAGCTGTTCACAAGACCAACCGAAATGTGCTGCGCTCACTCACAGGAAGCAAACAAAGCGCTGATGCACGTGTCCAAGATCGAGCGTTCATCTAAGGAAGCCAAGTAAGTAATTACGCCTTTTGCTGGGCCCCTTGTTTACGTTCCTTCTGACAAAGATACATTGTGTCCTGCGAGGAGAAGCCTGGAGAGGACATCTGTTTCTTCTCCACTGCCAAAATACAGACCACGCGGCCAGTCATTAGAGCGTCTTGGCTGCCTCCTTTTCTCGTTCAAACACACATCTGAGTGCAGTCAGGCAACGAAACAATCCAAGTGCCATTGTCCTACATCAAGCCAATGATCTGGTAAAATAGCTTCAACAAAACTCATACCATCACTGGAGGAAGATCTAATGAATGACTTATCACAAGTACAAAAAACACTTCAATGACACTTCAACCAGCATTACTTAGATAAGCCTTGCCAAATGAATAACAATTAAGCTTAATTCATCTTGTAGCTTCCAGCTAAAGTTAGACATTCTCCTAGAAACGCTCTGATTATTCACACACACACAAAGCTGACCAAACCTTTAAGAGCAACAGTATCTGTCTCCATCCACATGCAACGTATGCACCTACATACACACAGCATACCAGTAAGAGCTATCTCATCAGAATAAATACGAATTGACCAGTGCGTCTGTCCTCTATCCCTCCGTCTCTTTTTGCCTCATCTCTCCTCGGTCGCTGCCACGCTCTGAAGGGTGACGGCTCGGCAGTGGAGAAAAACATTCAGGACTGCAGCACTGGCAGCTCGCTCGCAAAAGAAGGGAGGGGGCGGGGAGGAGGAGAGCTCAGCCCCAGCAAGCGGTGCCCCCACCATTCCTCGCTCGCCTCCATCGTTGCCTTTCTCTTTCATAGCCGCAGCTGTTTGGGGACTCAAACCCAGCTCTTCTCTGTGTTTTTCTTTTTATAACTGCCCTTCAGGAATTTGAAGTGCTTCTAAAATGCAGCCATGATTATAGCATGCATGTTTGGGAAGACAAGTTCTTTCTGGCTGCAGTCTGTAAACACGTGGTAGTTTATGCTGGGAGCTGGCACCACTTCTAAAATCAGACATGACCTATTTAGAGAAATCCGCTTTCGACTTTCCACCTTTGCGTCTTTTCCCCTGCTGCCTCGTTGCCAACTTCTTTACGACTCTCCTTTCTCTGTCCTTTGGAAACAAGCCCACAAAATGCTCATGTGGCCATCATCTGTCCCGTGGCCTCTGCCTGACACTGAGGCTAAAGGGCTTGAGAAACCACTGCCAGAGGTGTCTTTTACCTGATGGACACACTAGCGCCTGCTGCATTTTAAAAACCTACCCCCTCCACACCACATTCTCCACTCTCAGTCAGATAAGCCTCATGGCTTCCCCATGGTGAAAAAAACCAGTCTATTTTTAGAGGCAGTAAATTCTGGCAGCACAATCAGCAGGTTGCAATTAAAGGGGAATACAATAGACGTAGGCATTTACCATGCTCGCTTGCACACACACACACACACTCAAAATACACATCGACGAGTTACCACAATCGCACAGTGCATGTATCAACTACGACCCTGGAATGAAAGATAAATGATGTTGGGGATGAAATGGAATAGGGGCAAGGGAGAAGCAAGCAAATGCAATTAAACGCTGATGCTTGTGGATTTATCGTACACTAGAGAGGAGGAACAAAGCATCCAGTTAAAA
The DNA here is from genome assembly GCA_025084515.1 of Ancistrus triradiatus. NCBI lineage: Eukaryota > Metazoa > Chordata > Actinopteri > Siluriformes > Loricariidae > Ancistrus > Ancistrus triradiatus. The sequence goes on along the minus strand of JAJAGP010000142.1, from coordinate 50,848 downwards.
TGTAAGATGTCCAGCAAGAGAAAAAGCCTACTCTGAATAATGTCTGGAGGTGGGCGACAGGACAAAAATATTGACCAATCCTGGACAAAACCAATCTGAATTGATGGACTGCCATTTTAGAACAAACATGAGACATTAACTAACGTAAATATTAGCCACAAGCTATCCTAAAATCTACCGCACTCACATCAGTAACCTTGGCGCTTGGCAACAGAAACGTGCCCACAGTCAAGATGGTTACTGTGAGGATCTGGGCATCAGACCAAGTACTGGGTACTCAGAGCTCTCAAATCAGGATTAGGTAGAAAATGTAAGAATTTTAAACCCTACATTTTTTTATCCCTACATTGTCAGGCTGTCAGATAACTATTAAATGTAATTGCTCACAAGTTTTACTGCATTAACTGAATCAATGACAAATTTTGTTGTTGCCCCATTTGAACCTAATGAAATAGCTTTAAGGGGTGCAAAAATTCCTTAAATTCTTTTAATTGGAGGGGACTAAAGTTTCTTTGTGTTAAAATGTTTATACAAGAAAAGTACACTATTTTAAATCGTTATCCCTAAAAAATATTTTTGGTTATTTAAGATATGGTGAAGTTACAGCAAGATAAGAAGATGCCTTTATTTTCATTGTACAATTATTGGGAATGCTGCTCCAGAACAGTGCAAATCTACAAAAAAACAAACAAACAAAAAAAAAAACAACAGTATAACAATCACACAGACAGATTAAGTCAGTCAAACACACAAAGAATAAGCACTTCAAGATTAGTATTGCACTGACAGAATAAAAAAATCTTGAATACAAGAAATATTGTATAGAGGTTTTGCACTGATAGAATAGGGCATTTTGTTTACAAATTTTAAACCTAATGGTTCTAGTAATTTATTTTAATTGCAGGGGACTAAAGTTCTATTGTTAAAAAACCTATACAAGAAAATGTGCAATGTTTACATTTACATTGTTTAATTGAGAAAATAAAAAAAAAACTTGTCAAATGTAAAATCAATAATCGTGAGAAAATCGAATCATGAACCCAGTATTGTTACACCCCTAACAGCTTTCCCATAAAAAAACAAAACACAGCTATGCGAGTGGTCAATCTTCATCAGACTTCATTTATTACTTTTAACACTTTAATAACAATTTTTGTAGCACAGGAAACAAAGAAGAAACCTGAAAAATCGTTTACTTGTTATTCAACATGTGGGTTAAAGACTTCTGTTTTATTTGAGAGCACCAATTTAATAACTATAAATATAGCATTTTTCTTTCAAAAGCCAAACATTTGGATGCTGGATGAATGTGAATTCAAGGCTTACACTATTTCTCAGGAATGGTGACTTTGACCAGCTGTTAAAAGGTAGCAGATACGTCACTGTGCAAACGGTCCCAGTGGTAGTGCACTCTAGCCATTTTGTGCTTTTGCAAAAGCACCCAGGTTGATTTGACAATCTGTCTTTTCCTCTATGGAGTGAACCCACTTACTCAGCTTGATGATGTAATCCTGAATTTAAATGGTCACCATATTTGATAAAATCATTTATCAGCCCAAGGCTATTAAATAACCAAGCAAATGTCGCATAATTTAAACAGCAAAATAAAAAAACAAACAAAACATGCATCAGACTAAACGTCGATATACATATTTTTATCATTACTATGAGACTTATTTGACACATTAATTAGTTTCATTCTTACATTTATCATCTACGCCACCCAAGGAGGTTGGGTCCCTTTTTGAGTCTTGGTCCTCCCAAGGTTTCTTCCTCATAACGTTTAGGGAGTTTTTCCTTGCCACTGTCACCCTAGGCTTGCTCAATTTGGGATTGGCCCTAAATATTAGAAGATAATCTAAAATTGTAAAAGTTGCTTTGAGACAATGATCCATTGTAAAAAGTGCTATATAAATAAATGTGACTTGACAAAACAAAAATAGCGCTTTTTGGTGCAACAAGCACGCAATTACGGTTGGCTGTGTCTGAGGGAGAGTGGCAAATTCAGCATCATCCCCCAACATTACAACAGCAACTCTTATTGGCTTAATGGTTAAGGTACTGAACTGTGGACCAGAAGGTAGAGTTCAAATCCAACCTCTGCCAAGCTCTGCTGGCTCCTTGAGCAAGGCCCTTAACCCACAATGGACTGGTTTCGAAGACTGGATATGGAGTATCTGCTAAGTAAATGAAATCCAGTGTGTTCTCTGGGGATAGTCCCAAGTGCCTGTGGAACCCTCACCAAAAAACACACGATGGGGGCGGGGTGTGGTACTAATAATATGCAGGACATATCACCAATGAAACAGAAGAATCATATTAAATGTTCATATCTTTACTATTTACAAATAAAATCACCAAATAAGAAAAAGAAGAATTAGTACAAGAACACGTAAATTCTCAGTACCTACAATTATGAGCATCTCACAACAACTACTCAAACAGGAAATTTGTCCCCATTAACAATGCCACCTCCATTCTTCTCATTTGTACTGCAAGCATCACCAATACACAGATTTTAGCTCCACATACGGTGTGTGCCATAAGTATCATCTTAATTGTAGTTTTAACCATATGCAAGCTGACATTGTCATTCACTTTGCAAAAAAAAGGCAAAGACATGCCTTAAGAGTTCACGTATTCACTGCATCATTAAACCAGCCAAGGCACCAGCACAAAAACACACTCAGGAAACTTTAGCAGAATCATTCTGACAAGAAAAGTGCCTTATGACAAGAAAAGCAAGCAAGTTTTCCTTACATTTACAGCATTTAGCAGACACTCTTATCCAGAGCGACTTACAATTGATACAGTCTTACAATCCAAGCAATTGTGGGTTAAGGGTCTTGCTCAAGGACCCAACAGTGGCAGCCTGTCAGAGATGGGATTTGAACCCTGGACCTTTTGGTCCATAGTCCAGTACCTTAACCACTAGGCCACCACTGTCCTTACATTTAAATTTCCTTTCCATTTATGTCATTAGTAAGCAACGATTAATATCCTATTAACAAGGGCAAGCTGGTACAACAAAAGACTTTTACAGACATCTTTGAAGAATGCAAAGTGTCATCTAATTATTGTTATTGACAAAATATCAAGCAGAACTGCAGCTATTTATTATTTAAGTAATCAAGTATTCTACCTGGTGTTGCTCCAAAACCATATCGGTGCTGATACTGACACTTACACACTGTATTGGTATCGGCATTACAGAGCACATGAAGCAGTTATTGACGCATGCACTCCAGATAGATGAAGCCAGCAGCATATCCGTGGTGTGGGCTTATTACTCGTTTGAGACGTAACTCCACTATTTTGAGGGGTGGCTGAAATTTGAATATAATCAACTATTAAAAAGTTTAGTAAGATTATGCTTCCCTACTTGTGACTGTTACTGCAATATAACAACTATCTACATCAGGTATGGGTAGGAAAAAAGTGTCATCAGTGCATCCCTAATTGCACCGATAATTTCATTGATTAATAGAGTAATCAGATTTTGCTTAAATACATAAATAAGAATATTAAAATATAAAATACGACATCTCTTAAAACAAACAGCTTTTCGCTTTATACTACATAAACAGTCTTTAAATTGTGCAGCTCTCCACACAAAGCTGTCCATATGATGCTGTCATCTTCTTCTTCTTTCGGCTTCTCCCTTTATCAGGGGTCACCACAGCGAGTTAAACGTTTCCACCTCAGCCTGTCCTCCACGTCCTCTACTCTCACCCCAACTCCCTGCATATCTTCATTTACCACAACCAAATAACTCCTCTTTGGTCTTCCTCTCCGTCTCTTGCCTGGCAGCTCCATCGCCAACATCCTCCAACCAATATATCCACCATCCTTCCGCACATGTCCAAACCATCTTAGTCTTCCCTCTCGAATTTTGTCTCCCAATTTTCCAACCTGTGCTGTCCCTCTGATGATCTCATTCCTAATCCTGTCCACCCTAGACACTCCTAAAGAGAACCTCAACATCTTAAGTTCTGCCACCTCCAGCTCTGCTTCCTGTCTCTTTGTCAGTGCCACTGTCTCTAACCCATACAAGGCTGGTCTCACTACACTCTCATAAATCTTTCCTTTCCCTTTTGCTGCGACCCTTTTGTCACACAGCACTCCTGTCACTCTTCTACTCTTCTTCTGCATTTAGATTCCAGTAGCTACTATACACTACCTGACGTTTCGCTTTCTGTTTTTAATGCCTCACTGTGAGGGAAGTAGGGGTGTGTGTGTGTGTGTGTGTGTGTGTGTGTGTGAGAGACTATAATCATAAAGATAACGCAAATGAAGCTCAGGCTTTCACAAGTTAACCACAGCATTTTATTTTCTGTTATGTTCTTGAGCAAAGCTTAGCGTTACTAATTGAAGGACCTCATAACTAGCCATCACATTGATTTACTTTGACTAGTGATAGGACTAAATATAGCCATAACTAACATCTAGGCTTTTCCAGCAATCACGCGGATTTACGTTTAAGCAATAATACACCAGAGGGAGGGCTTTGATGTGAGATATTGATGCGGTCGTAGGCACGAGGCTGCAGGCCAAGTGCCGAAGATCAGAACACCCGTGCCAATATCTCACGTTAAAGCATGACCTCCAGTGTATTACTGCGATTATACCACAGTCCTGTTATCACCATTTACTGTTGGATTGTAAGATAAAGAGGACGGAAAAAACGATTTGTTTATCAGCCTGCCGCGAGGTAAAATGGCTCCATTCCATCAGGCCTCCCATGGCTAAGCCCTTCAGTCATTGAAGTCAAGGAACGGAACTACCAATAACTGCTTACACAGACAATAAACACAAATATATCGACTGGTAAGTTTTAATTTATTTAAAAGAAAGTTTATTAACATTTAACAAATAAAATGGGTCAGGTTTATAAGGCAGGCTGTTACTAAGATACACTATTCAGCCGAATGAAGCAAATCAGAGTGAGATCCCGGTGTTATAACCAAAGTCAAGGATCCTGTTTGATTAGTGATTATAAATTTATATGATGAAGCTCTTAATGTTAATCTTATCAGTCAGAGTTACAGAGCATCAGCAGCTTTGCTGGGTTAAGAGCTGGACAGATAATGTACCTGTCAGATGAATGAACCTCTAATCAGTGGATGGTGTTTAATGAAAGATGCAGAGTTTAACTCCAGCAAACGACGTCTTTGTGAGGGATGAAGCTGATTCAGATCATTTTTGGTGATGGGACCAAAACTGATCTTCAGTCTCGTTGCTCTTCAGTTGAGCTGTGAATCCATTAAGATCTGACTTAATTTCACTTTTCCAGCGCTTCCAAATCCTAAAGGTGATAAAGCTTTGGCTCAGGTTGGTCATCAATAACTTGGCTGCGTTTTAGGGCGGGCGTTGTTGCTAGGTTACGTGTGTATGCCGCGGAGTAATACTTAAAGAGTCAGAGTGCCGTTATCGTCAGTAATGTCACGGGGAAAATGATTCCAAACTTCTGTGTTCCACCAATCTCTCCCTATATTTTACAGCCCGTGAAGTCTTCTTTACGTCACCTGCCCACAGTAAAAGTCGTCCATGCGAACAGAGTGCTCTGTACTGTAACTATGATTAAATGATGCTTTGATGCAAAGAATGTGCGTCGATGATTTTTTATAACCGAGTTACCCCAGGAATCATTTCAGCCCTAACATCAAGGTATTTTTGTCAATCTCGCATCCCCTAGCTCCACATCATACATTATCACGCCATGTGGCTGATCAATACCTGAAAGCAATCTAAATGCACAGACGTTATCGTCTGGCTTCCAGGCAGCCCTGACTTCTGCCTGTAAACCCCTATAGATTCTATAGACCTCATCAGCAGACCAGCCAGCTGTCAATCACCCTGCCACTCTGAAGAAGATGCATAGAGGATGCTAACAGTCTGGCGGATCAGCCACAAGTCAAACACACACTGCGTCTCACCTCCCACCCTCTCTGCCTCCTGCATACACAACAGAGGCACCCACAAACACACTTCAAGTGTGTTCAGACTGACAGTTTGCGAAATGCAGATGATGAAAAGGAAATCAGGACTGGAAAAAGATTATGGTTTCGTCGAACACCCACTCCAGGAAATTTTGTACATCGTTCTCAGATTTTGCCTCAAGCCTTTTAGCCTACTCTCAATTCATCTGGTGATTTTATACAGCTTTGACTACAAGCACACTCCAGGCTGGGGTAATCATTTTAAGGTATGTTTATCTATCCATGCAGTGCTGCATACAGACACTGGATACCCACAGCAAATCCCACTGAAACCATTCTCCAGCAGCAGCTGTACTAAACCAATAGTGATCTGTCCAAGAGCCAGCAACATCTTATTTGCCCTATCCAAGATGGATAGCACGAGGCTCAGTTCTCCGTCTAGCTAATTAAATCCTATTATGTAACTAACTGCATCTTGCTCTCTTGGGGGTTATTGAGTGCCACAGTGGTCCCTGCTGCCTGTCCCTGCCACAGCTTTTACTTCTTCACCTGCCATTACTCAAGATCATTTCTGACTTAAAAGATCATTTAACCCAACAGGCAGCTGGCAAGGGAACAGATGGTTAGGGGTGATTCCGAGAAAGACAAAAGAAAGGAAAACGAGCAAAAGTCAACCCAAGCTGGCTTTCCTTCAGGTCTCTCATGCACTCTAGATCACTGATCTCCTGATTATTCACTGGCTCATCACGTATGGAAATTGAAATCAACCACTGTATAATGGCATGTGGGTGTACGGGACAGGAACGGTGCTCAAGTAATGAAAAGCCCCAAGCTCCTTCATCCAATATCACAGGAGAAGGAAGCAAGGACAGATGAATCCATGCTGAACTGCAGTTTAGCATTGTACTTCAAAGAAAACCTTCTAATTCTACACTTGTGCTTACAGACAACGTCTTTGTGGCCTGATTTTACTGTTAGATGAGCAAGAATCTATGTAGGGCAGCTTTCCTACAGGAAAGGAGTTTGACAACCCTGTTCGAGACATGTCCCCATGTCTGTGGAGTACATTTAGGGCATATTCACACCTAGCCCGGTTGCCTTGAACTGCACAAGGGTACGATTAGTGCCCCCTCCCCACTTCCCCTCTGGCTCACGTTCACACTGGCTTCACCGAAACGTGCTCGGGCATGCTTTTGTGATCACGATATGCGTTCGCACAGTGCAGCGGACTTCATGGTTGTAGCTTTTTTGGTTTCATTTTGGGTGCGCTGACACACAGCCCTCTCATTAGCCTTATAATCAATGCATTGATTATGCAACGCACTGACTTTCGGCTTCTCGTGCTGCACGTACAAGATGATTTTTACGAAGGCAGCTGACACTATGTTGCGTACTCAGGTGCGATTCGCAATCACACTGAGTGTGCCGTGCTCGAGTCCAGTGAACCATGCTCAGGCCCACCTCTTCAAACGTGCCCCAGCACGAATTGGGCCGCTTACACTAGTCAAATGAAACGAGCTTTGGGGGTCAATCGCAGCCGAGTGTGGTACAGATTGAATAGTGAGTACATCCTCAGGGTGTGTTCACACTTGGCACGTTTGGTTTGATTAAAAGAAACCCTGGTGTGACTGCTCAATTAGCACTTTTCATTTGTGCCATTACACGAAGCAACTCTCACAAAAAAACCCCAACAATTTAACATAACGTATATAGCGGTTATCATTATGTGTCCAACAATGTTTTTTTAGGACTGTTGACACGTTTTGGATTGATATTAGGAATGAACACTAAGTGGGTACAGCGGCAGAAGGACAAAGGAGCGAGGAAACACAGGAGGTGTCAAGCAAAGGATTTCGATACAGCCAGTTTCAGTAATGGCATTTACTTACAAGCAAGCAAAAGACCAAGAACACACAAACCCTCAGCTTTACGTTGACATGAAGCCATGGCTGAAGTGAGAAACCATTCACCAAACTCATGGTTTTTTGGGTGTTTTTTTTTTAAACTTGCAAACGGAAACACCACAACAGCGTGGTGTCAAGTTTAACTCCACCCCAAGCTATTTTCTTATAACAAGACAGTTCATCATTTTTTGTTATCATCTTTTAAGTGAGATTACATTTCAAGGTAAGGGCCAGTTAACATCCATCCAATCAAATACTTTACAATATGAAATAAAAATTTCCAGACGTAGACAAAACATTATACAGTGCTGCCTGACATATTAGAGTATACAGCAGCCTACTCTACTGAACTCTAATTACCATATTTTACTTAAGAATTATTACAGATTTCCAAGTAAACTGCTTATTATCCTGGCAGCATATTATTATTTTTATTATTCTGTTGTTGCACAGTGCAGTGTGCTTTGCTTCTTCTGCCCAGCTGGTCACACAGGCCAATCCACGCAGAGAATGCATGAGCAGAGGCAGGACTTAGAGCTTAAAAGTGGAAGTCCATCATTCACTCAATAGCTCACTACCTTCAAGTTTTGCTTTCGACTAGCACGTAAACAAACCTTATTAGAACCTGTGGGAACTTATTTGCACTAAGAATACAGTTCTGTAAATGTTTTCTGAGTTGTTCCATAGTTCCATATCCCTACTCCCTCATTAGTATGGCACTATAGAAAGAGAGACTATTTAGTTGGCTAAGTAGCACTGAAAAAACAACGGAAATCTAACACTTCCTCATCATGATCAGCAGTGGTCTCAAACAAACCGGCGAGTGGCTGAACCATGTTTAAAGCTCCATACACACATGAACCAAATTCTGAATTAAATTACATAAAAGCACTGTGCTGTTTAAGCATGGCGGTGTTTGTGCTGCTGTCCATGTCTTGTGCTGGGCAAATGTAAATGTGACCGGCACAGAATCGGTTATGAGAGACTGATTGGCCGATCACCGGGTATGACATCACGCTAAAAAACAAGCAATTCTAGTCACCAGCCAATCAATTGGTGCGTCTCTGGAAAATACACTTTATATTTACATTACAGTACCCTAAAAAAGCCTACGTAACTATGGTGAAGTCTGATCAACGCCCATTTCGGTCAACGTCCTTTTCCACAGTAGTGAAACGTTGACCGGTGCATACCTGTACATTAACTGGTCCAACATATGGACAGAATGCTGAATTATTCTGGAAAGTGATACACACGTTATGAACAAAATCCTTTAATAAAAAGGTTCATGACCATCATTTATAGTTTTTCTAACTCTGCCACAGTTTTAAAAAATACAGATTCAAAACGCAGAAATAAGTGCTATAAATACCACTGAATCAATCACTTTGACAGATGCAGCACAAGCACAAACAGCAGTTATTTCCTATGTTTAAGACTAATTGCCTCATTACAACCATTTAGCCAGAATGATTAATTAGCTGCTGGCCACTCTGACCGGATCATTGCAAAGCTCACATTGCTTTCCAAGTTCATTGGACTGTATCGCCCCTTGTCCAGTTCTGCCTCGTGCTTCTGATGGCCATTCAGCCTTAATGGTTAGCACTGACTCGAAGAGAGCTGCTGGACCACTTGGCCCTGGGGTAGAAGCAGATGTAAAGCAGATGTCACACTTTTCTGCAGATATAAATGAGGTGAACAGGGAGGAGAAATGTGATCTAGGATCACTGTGCTCACCCTCGCTGTCAGCATGAAAGGGAACTGAAGTGTGACACATCAGTGTATTCAGATACAGTTCTGCTGAGACAGCGCTGCAGGTCAATACGGTTTTCCACACACAGTTTGGCGCTATTCACTTAGACAAACAGGTCACCTTTAGCATTTGGTGCTTAGACCAAACCTTTTATATTTTTGGACAATAGGTTATTTGTCAAAGAACACATGTAACAGAGGTGGGCGATATGGACTCCATGACTGTATATGTAATTGTATAATATGGTAAGGATACACTATATCGCAATTACAATAGTGCCCCTTTGTCCATCATGAATGCATGCCTGAAACCACGGAGAATACTGAACGCTGTAGAGGTACGCACCATTTAACCTCCGCACTATATTCTATGAAACAGGATGCTGAATGAAATGGATGTTGATCAGACATTACCATAATCACATTATGCTACTGTAACGCAAACCTAAAGGGTATCTTCACAAGAAAACTGTGTGCAAACGATACGTAAATGTGTCACAAATACTGCTGAAAACACAAGTGGAACTACACAGCATCACTAACTATCCCTTTTAGAACTTTGTTTAGATCATTGACTCCATGGGTAAGGTGGGACTACTGTATGATTATCTTGGAAGTAATTACAGTGGTACCTCGGTTCTCATCATTAACTCGTTGCAGAAGGCTTGTCAAGAACGGCACGTACCGAGCAAATTTTTCCCACAAGGAATAATGTAAACTGAATGAACCTGTTCTAGACCCCCAGAAAATCCACACTGTATAAGGCATTATATGCTTTAATGGAGCTTTATTGTATGTATTATTGTACAGGTGCTTCCTGATTTATGAAGGGGATATGTTCCGACAAATCCATCTTAAGTTAAATGCATCATGAACTGAGGAGTTTCATGAGTGTTCATCATAGTGGAGATGAGACTGGCTTCTGATTTTCCGGTCCACCTTAATCAACTGCAGTTGCATCATGGTGCCTGTAGATGAAGATTCAGCCTCATGATAAGTAATAACAAGCAAGTTAATGTTTAAAACACTTACATTAACCTAGAGTTGGAAAAAACCATGAACACAAAGCTCAATTTCATAAGAAATTGTTGAATATCTCATGTAATTTAGTGAGTAATGGATTGAAAGTGAAAGACAACACTTAATCATAGCTGCTAATGCTAACTGCAGCCTGTGTTCTGGAGCATTCAATTCCTCTTTTGCTTTCGGTTGGCTTTTATAAACTAACCTTTTTAGGACCCATGGAGAATTATTTGCACTAGATGGGGAAAAAAAAAAAATCTTCTCTGAGCAACGGCTATTGCCAATCTGAATCACTGTGTACTGAATCGTGAATCATGAATCATTTCAGGTGAACCAAGTTGCATGGCTCGACTCATACAAGTTTAGGCAAGTTTGTTGAGTACCAAGCAAACACTGAGAACCTAGACAAGTTTCTCTAGCCAAAATGCGTCGAGAACTCTGAGTTCTGAGGTGGCTAAGATCAGAGGTACCACTGTACATTTTTAAATATACAAAAATAAAAACTTTTGGTTAATACAATTACCTAATAAACATCGACATACACAGGCAACATAACAGTTAAAATTTTAAAAAGTAAAATTAGAAACCACTCTTCAATTTTTTGCCAGCATTCTCTACATTAGCTTCCTAAATCCCTCCTTTCCAACTCTGCAGAAGATGCAACAGAATTTATGTCATGTCCTTCCATCTATGAGAGTTCTTGTCATACAGAGTCACTTTACAAAGCATTCAGCCAAACCTTGGTGAACCTGAGGGGAGTCTTTGGATTTAAGTCATGTAGCTTGAGACAGCTAGAAATCTTTGATTTATAATCTTAGTGAAGCATGCTAGGCATGGATAAGCAAGCCAAAAGATTCGTTCCGGGAAATCTTTTTCTGGTTAGTGTCGGATTTTGGAAAACCAACCCATGTCCACACAGAAGTGGCTAGCATTTTAATCACGACATGCTCATATTCAGTTATTTGGGAGTTCTTTGCCTCTGAAACATCCCTCTCCTCCACCAGCCTTCCTCACAATTAAACAAAGTCAAATCCCCGACCGTTCTATAGCAAAAACACATAGAAAAGAGGGGAAAAAAAAGTATCTAGAAATGCTACAGGACAAACAGTATAGCAAATTATCTACCAATAGACACTGTTCTACCACCAGAAGGTATAATACTGTCCAGAGGCGTTTTGTACTTGTTGTAATGGGGAACACAGAATTTAGTGGGGCACAGCTGTACCCCTCTGCTTGCCAATTAGTCATCGGGACATGTGATTTAACACTAAAGTGGGTGTTACTCTGCCGTGGAATGAAAAATGAAGAACAAATTCAGACTACGGAATTTTACATTAATTTTTGTTTCTGCTACCATAACTGATGCCTTTGCTAGTTTAATGAGCACCTTAGCTTTAGTGGTCTAATATGTACTTTTGGCAGGTTATACTATTACAAGTGGCTAGCCAAAACATACGGCTATGAGCTATCATTACCTCGTCTGCAGTGTGGCTGACTTTCTCTTAAATATTTGTGGATGTCCATTGAACTATGCAAAAAAACTCCAAAAGAAACCAGCTCTGCCTGAACGGGTCAGCCACTCAAGCTTTTGGAAAGATGCTGGGTCATGATGGGAAATGTAGTGCCTAGGGGTGTAACGATGCCTCGTGACACAATGCACCGTGATGCATAAATGGGACCGTGTCTACCGCCTGGTTGGATGATGCATCGTCTAATTTGATTCCAAGTTCTTGGTTTTGCCATCATCTAAAGCAATTCCAGTTTTGTACACTACTCAGATGCATATCTCAGTGAGATACCCAATTTCTTTAATTGCAGGAGACTAAAGTTTCTTTTTTCAATTTCATTTTGTTTAATTAGTTTTTATACAAGAAAAGTACACCATTCTGAATTATGTTTCAGAAATGAAAAGGAATGTTTTAAGATATGGTGGAGCTACAGCAAGATGAGATCATGCCTTTATTGTCACTATTATATTTTTATGAAATAAGGATTGCTGCTCCTGAACAATGCATATCTACACAAAAACAGAATTACGATTAGTATTGTACTGTGGGACTGTGGTAGCCTAGTGGCTAAGTTACTGGACTCTGGACCAGAAGGTCCAGGGTTCAAATCCCACCTCTGCCAGGCTGCCACTGTTGGGTCCTTGAGCAACCCACAACTGCTTGGATTGTAAGACTGTACCAATTGTAAGTCGCTCTGGATAAGGGCGTCTGCTAAATGCTGTAAATGTACTGATGTACTGATAGGATAAAAACAAATATTGAATATAAAATATTGTACAGAGGTATTGCACTGGTAGAACAGAGCATTTTTTAAACCTAATGTTTCTAGTAATTTATTTTAATTGTTTCATTATTTAAAAAAACATACAACAAAAAGTGCACTGTTTTCAATGTTTACACTACAGAAATAAAACAGGAATGTCTTTTGTCAAATGTGAGAAAATCGAATCGTGACCAGACTGTATCGTTACACCCCTAGTAGTGCCTGTAGTGAATTTGCATGGCATGTTCTGCAGTTCTGCTCAGTAACTCAGGATAAAATTAACTTTTTACTGCCATGATTTTAGTGGGGCACAGCAACAACAAAGCATATGCCCCAGTAAAGTGGGTCTGATGATGTCCCTGATACTGTCTAGTTTAAAGAACGACATTAGAAACTACAAATGCATGTAAAGATGCAAGATGCCCGAGATACACAGAGGTTATGGTATTACCAACATATAAAAGCAATATCAAATTTACTAAGCCATACACTGCCACCAGTATCAAGTTCACATTGTATTGCTTTTCACATTTTATTAGTACTTAGTTATTTTTGGTGTAAAACAATGATAGATAAGAACTTGTTCTTTCTTCACATTTAGGGCCAAAGATCAAGTATTCATTGACTAGGAATTGACAGACCAGTTGACAAACAACTGACTAGATGATTAGAGACAAACTTTGTGTTTTTACCCATAACTTCCAGAAATTATGAAAACATTCATTTGTTTGAGTCTTAGTAATACATGTCTTTTCATTAAAATAATTACCACCTAATGGAGTCACAAGGCCCACCTCATGTAGTAGCCAAGTATTTTTGGAAGACTTAAGCTGCTAAAGTGAATACATCAGTATGTTTACTCCATCTTGTCACCACAACCTGAAACTGAAAACCCCATAAACGCCTGCAGCTGCACGACGGTGAGGAAGTCACCCTGTGAGCAGCTAAACTGTGAAATTAATTACAGCCTGGCTGCATTTCTTGCTCTACTGATATTATGAAGGGGCTTTTGTGTTGAGACACCGGGAGAGAAAAGCAGAGAGGGCACATTGTTAAAATGAGTTTTTGATCTGGCTTTCGGCTCAGCTCATGTGTGAAAATGCTGTAGGATTCTCATTAATCCCCCATGTTTAATTGACAGCAATAGAGCAGGGGAGCTCTGTGCATGTCCCCCGACAGATTTAATAGTCAATTTGTCTATGAAAGCATGAACATGAATCAAAGGGGTGTGTGAGCACAAGAGCTGGAAAACTGCACTCAAGACCGTAATCCTTGCACACCTGTAATCCTTCCTGGCCTAAACAGTATGTACAGCTTCCAAGCATTGTGATTTGGGAGCTAAAGGGTAATCATTTAAATTTACTTCATAACAAGCAATGATGGTGAATGTGCAACTCTACCAGCAGACACTAAAAATAACCTTGTCTACCAAAATAAACAGCCGAAAATGAGGGGTTTAAGGGTATCCATGTATAACCTGGCCACAGCACACTATAAAAGCAGTCGCACTCCCTCACACCTCTGAAGCACTGCTCTCCTAGACCAGCTTTGGAGAGTCGCCCAATTTGATCTAAATGGCTAAGCTGATGTGACTGACCGGAACAGGTTTGTCAAATGTTTAACATGAAAAACACTTACTGTACTACTAAATGTATTCCAAGCTTTAATCAAATAACTTTACCTGGCTGGTTTGCCTTACAATGGCACGTTTATGACAAGGTATTGTTAATGTGAAGAGGAAACCAAGAAAGGGGCAATGAAGCATAACTATTCAACCAGCTCAGAGTGGGAGGGAATAAAAAAACAAAACAAAAAACAGGAACACGTAGCTCGCCCCTGACAGCACTTATCACAGAGCTGTGAAAAACTCATGCCAAAGTTAGGGTGGGTTTCTTGAAAAGCCACCAGTAGGTACCTTGAATGTCTGAAGTCACCAATAAGCTCAAACACAGGTTTTGTAAACAACTACTCTTCTCTCTATAATAATGTCAACAGGTTTGGGACAGTTATCAAATTTAAGCAAGCGACTATCGTCTAAAGAAATGATTGCTAAGCAAATTCAATTAGGAGGAACAAGGAGTGAGGAATATGGTAAAAATATATCACGATATTTAAAAACTTTTCACAACACATGACAATTAACAAGATACATGACCGCAGACAAAACGCATTAGTTTCGACAGATTCTTAAAGAAATTTCATCCAATTAAACAGGACCAATTCCAGTCATTATAATGAAGCATGCAGTTGGTCAGTGTTCTTCAGGCACTCATGATATCCTCAGAAAAGCATATTGTATATCACGATACGATAAAACATCGTCACATTGCCTAACCCTACGAGGAACCACACATGGCTGCTACAAAGGCTTAAAACATGACTCCTCGTCGTCAGCTTTCTGCAGTTAACTGGCCAAAAGGGCCAATACTGTCTTTAGTGCAACAGGTCTGCTTATTTTAGTGGTACCTCAGTTCTCGACCAGGTCAGAACTCCTCAAGTTCGGTTCTCAGCGTGTTTAGACTAGAAAAATTAGTCGAGCCGTGTCATAATTTACGAATATTTCTTGATAATATTTCTTGATCAGGGATGTGTTTATCCTAAGACTAAATTTACTGCAATCAAAGCTCAGACTTTTCTTATTTTTTAAATATGTTATTAAACTAATAATAGCTTTACCTGCGGTGCCAATACTTGTGGATAGGACTGTATAAACTTCTTTAATCACCATGCATTTGGAACACATCCTAAATATGTACCTTGGGTCATTGAGATCCAGTGACGTGGAGATTTACCTGACACTGTTCAGTGTAATGCTTATGCTGCATTTTACCTAATAACCTCCAATTGCTGGAAGCAAAGTCACTTCAGTAAAAAGAATGGTTAGTGCTCGTGTGGTAGCTCTCGCCACAGAAGTCCAAAGCCCGCCAGTGGGAAAAGAAGTGGTCAGCAGCCGTGAGGCACTCAAGGTGGCGTCGGCACACAGCGAGAAATGTCGACAAGGGCAATCAGCTTGGAGAAAACATTTTTAAACTATATGAATCCAGGCCAATGTAACAAAAGCTAGTCATAAATCAACATGGTTATGTCTCGAAACACATACTACCATTGTAAACGACAGCATTAACATAACCACTGGTGTAATGAAGTAGTATTTTGGCACATTATGTAGCAGTTTTTGCAAAAGTAGGCATACGGTTAATATGAGGTGATGTATTGCTGCTGAGGTGAACATTTCGTAAGATCGGCACTTTAATAAGCCTCTAAACGTTGTATTCAGAAAGCTAGGATCAGTTTAAATGGTAAATGCCAGGTCGGTACAGACAGCGAAAATACAAACGCAGATGATAAACAAATGCTATTTGGAGAACATGGGATTAAACTCATCACACAATAGGGGTGGGCAATTTGAGAAAAATGTGTCATGATATTAGACATTTTCACAATACACAATATTTATCACGATACATGTGATTGCAGACAACATGTATCAGTAGTAACAGGTTCTTAAAAACTACTATTCAAATATTACCCTATACTTAGTAAAATCATTTTTATTCAAAATGTGCTGCATTTCATCCATTAAACAGGACTAATTGCACTCTTTATGATGAAACATGCAGTTGGTCGAACTGACGATATCCTCGATATGCTCAGAGAAGCATATTGTCTATCACGATAACAAAATTCATCACGATATGATAAAATAGTCATATTCCCCACCCCTGTCACACAATCAAACATGGCTTCCACTGCTTCAAAACAAGAGGTTTAAATAGCATGGGATGTGATTATGGAAATCAGGGGTGGACAATATGTTGTCGTATCGTGATAAATTGCATAAATGTAGCACTTTAAAAATAAATTTAATGGTAATAAAATTAGAAAGTAGTAGAAAGTAATCACAACTTCCTTCTCTCGGGTGTCACACACATTTCTGTTTGAGCAGCAGCAAATCAGAGACATTAAAAAAGCAAGTTGATCCCTGTTCAAGTGAGGTATCAACAATAAACTTGGCGCATCAGTACGACTCTCCCTGTCGGAATTACTTTTCCCTGCTACCAAGTACTACATTCTGCTTTCTAGGAGTCAAGAAAAGGCTCAATTCCTAGGATTACCCTCATTCCCCAAATAGGCTTTATGCTTAAAATAGCCTGGTGAGTAGAAGCACTTGGTTATTCCCAGAAGGCTGCCTTTTGTACACAACAGTCCCCTGCTTCACTCCTGGCTCCAGCAAATCAAATATATCCTTACTTCCCTTACTAAAGTGTCAGGCTCTCACTTGTTCTCTACAGAAAAAGAGTCTTATAATGTTCTACTTGGCAGTGGAATGGAAAAAACAATTGGCGGTAAGATGTATGGGACAGTAAACTACCACACTTCACTAGTGACATCCAATCTAATCAAGCATGCCTTGATTAGAGTGAAACTGTAAACACTACTCAAATGCTGAGTGAAGTGATCAGCTTTCAGAGTGGCAGCACAATGAGACGGCCTTAATGCATTGATTACACAGTCAGAACACAAAGCCCGAGACAAGAGCATGGCACCCTCAAAGAAAGCAGCACTTGGCAATGGTGTGAAAGACTCTAGCACAGATGTCACATGGACAGATGAGAGCAAGCCATGACAAACTTTGTTCGTTTAACTATCAGTCTGTCCCATGTAGGGCTGCAACAACGAATCGATAAAATCGATAATAATCGATTATTAAAAGCGTCGACAACGAATTTCATTAACGATTCGTTGTGTGCATGATTTATATGTCCCCCGCCTTATCATATCCGCTTACGTTACTTGCGGTCAGCGCTGGAAAAAAACACGAGCGATTGAACGGAGCGAGGCGGAGCCGGCGTGGACGCGGAATCTTCAAAATAAGTTAGCGTTAAGGCTATGTCCACACCTACACGGGTATTTCCTAAAACGGGGGTTTTCAAATTCGTTTATAAAAAACATCCCGTCCACACAAGCACTGTTTAAACAAAAAACTTCGTCCACATGAAAACGCAAAAACGCGCGCAGTCGCTGTTAAGAGCAATGCCAAACCAGCAGTCCTATATGCCGGCGAAGCAGCTCACTCAGCGACAACAGCAACGTCCTATGCATACGGACATTTTCTCGCCATTCTTCTTCAACAACCACTTCGTTTTGAAAGCTGTCCCACCAACGAGTGGTCCGACCAGGTCTCGTCTGGCCTGGAGCATGTTGACATGATAACATTTTTGGATTGCAATGCAAAGTTCCTAAAGAAAGGGAGTGAATGAGTTTGTATGTAGTGTTTGCATCAGAGATGCACTTATTTTTCTTTATTATTTAATTTGTTATTTTAATGTATTAATGAATTTAATTTATTATTACTCATTTATTGTAAGCACTTATTTGCTCTGTTATTTAATGTTATATTTCTGAATAAAGACATAGAAAGTTTTTGTTTTTTTAATCCGATTCATCGATTAATCGAAAAAATAATCGACCGATTAATCGATTATTAAAATAATCGTTAGTTGCAGCCCTAGTCCCATTGCATGTATCATGTCATGGTAACAGCATGTATCAAAATATAGCGATTTTGGAAGTATGTTTACAATTTCATTAAATAAAACAACTGCAGGTATGCAGCCAATAAGAACCAGCCCCATATACTGTACATTCATACTATGGTAAGGTTATTATGCTTATTAATAAGGACATGGGGAACAAGCAGAGAAACCAAAATCGCCTCTTTGCAACGCAGCACAGCATCTAGGACATTTAGTCAATAACAGTACGTTGTACAGCATTGATATTACGCTATCGTACGCATGTATCGTGGACGTTAAACGACGCATACCTCTTGTGTTTCATCTACTGAATTGACAAACTGCTACTTGAAAGCCATTTAATCCCATTTCAGAATATATATTGGGTCCTACAGTACAGGTAGTCCCCGTTTACAATGGCCCGATTTACTTTACCATGGATATCTGATAATACACAGATACACATTCAGCAGAAACCAGTCTAAATGTTGAATTTTTATTTCAAAATTTCAATACTGCTGGTGTGTTCCCTCCAACTACAATCAACGAGCGACAATCTTTACAGGTAATGCTTTTCTGCTCCGGGTCAGATTTTACCAAACCAAACCATTTTAACGAAAAAGGTTACTCCGCTGTTTTAGATCCACATCTTCAGCTGTTTGTGAGGAAGACTTCCTCTTTACTCTCCCTCTCCTCCACCATCCCAAACTGTGCCACTATTCAGTGTGGTACTGCAATCTGATATACGGCAATCTGAGCTCAGAGACCAGTCAGATCGGAATTCAAGCCTCGACATCCTGGAGTTCATCTGCTCGGAGGAGCATGATGTAATCGGGCATGAGGATATAAATGGCTTTGAAAAACTCAAGACAGTCAAAAAAGAGGTCCTGGTGAAGCTAAATAGATTAGCCAGTGTGCAATAACCCACTCCTTAACAGTAGTCTTAACTAGTGATGCACCGATTGCAATTTTCTTGGCCGACTCTGATTTGTTAAATACATGACTGGCCGGCCAATTCCAATTTTCTTTCTGTCTACGTATTATAAATGACAGCATACAGAAACAACTGCTAAAGAAAGATCACAGGGGCAGTTCGTTTGTACCTGGTTCTATTCTCTCAATAGCTTTAGCATTGTTGTGTTGGCAACACAATATCACTGCAACCTCGCTCAAATTGTACTTTATTACAGCCTTGTTAAGAGCCTTTCACCAGGTGTGTTAGGGTACAAGTATAAGCAAAGATGCTGAATTGCAACTCACCCCACAGGTAGCAGTGTATACCAACTAAGATGGCAAGCTACTGAATGCACTAAAACACACCCTCACTCTAAATCCCGAGCCTAAATGGTACAACAAAATAAAATACACACACTCTCAGGTTTTAACATCTAAAAAGATAATATAAACAGATCACAGATGAACCCAAAAATTAACAGACCAGAGCCGTGTGCTAAACGTCGGGACCGGGAAACAAACAGGGAGCGGCTGAGCATTAACTGTTTAAGTTTAAAGGTCCTTACACACATGAACTGAATTCTGAATTAACGTTAGTCAAAGCCATGTGCTGTTCATGTGTTGCTGTGGATATCACAAGTGAACAAGTGTAGCTGAAATATGACCGGCACAGAATTGGTTATATGCGACTGATCGGCCGATCATGCTGAAAACCAGCCGATTCCGGTCTCTGACCAATCGAAGCATCTCTAGTGTTTACAGTTCATAAAATCCAAAAATTATTTTGTTGATTGTTCACTTTTTCAGTGATATAGGTTGCCTCATATTACGGTCCTGCTTCGCAAATCTTGAAGAAAATTCACTCAGGTAGAAAGCTAAACGATACCTTTGACATTCTGAAGTCACTCCTGCATGAAAAAGGAAACTTTCCACAGAAAGCCATCAAAATCTTGGCCCTGTTTCACCTCCTTGTCCGTGTTACATTGGGTCTGCGATTTCTGAGTCACCATTATCTACACTTTATCGTGAACAACAACTAGTTTGGCACTTGCTCCAGTACAATCCATTTTGTTTGTTTTCTTCTGACAGGGCTCAACAGGATTCTGCATGAGTGGGTCAGTTCAAGAGCATGACTTGTTTAGACTAATATTGGAAAAATACAAAGACTTAGCAAAAAATCAGATTTGAACAATAGATCAGATTACCCCTTTTACCTGGATCTTGATCATAGCCTTGATCAGCTCACAAATCAAATGGCCTGCTTGTCAAAAACTTGCTCAGTCACAGAATTATCCAAACAGCTAATCATGTGGCAACAGTGCAATGAAAAAAACCATGCAGACTTGAGTCATGACCTTCAGTTAGTGTTTATATCAAACATCAAATTAGAAAATTGTGATCCAAGTGACTTTGACCATGGCATGGATGTTTGTGCCTAATGGGGTGGTTTGAGTACTTCAATAACTGCTGATCTCCTGGGATTTTCATGCATAACAGTCTGTATCATTTACACAGAACGGTGGAGAAAAACAAAAGCATCCAGTGTGCTGCAGTTCTGTTGGTGGAAACGCCTTTCTGATGAAAAAGGTCAAAGCAAAAATGCCAGACATGTTCAAGCTTACTGAAAGGCTAAAGTCAAATTACACCTTGTAACAACGCTGATCAGTAAAGCACCTCTGAACTCAGAGGACATCAAACAAGGCAGATACTGTATAACAGGAGAAGAATTTGGGTTATACACACCAGCCAAGAACAAGAATCTGAAGCCACAGTGGGCACGGGGTCAAAGAAATAGTAGCTGAAGACAGAAAAAAACATTGCCTAGTCTAATGAATGCAGATCGTTAGTCAGAATTTGATGTTGATGGTGAATACATGGACATAACCGGTTTTGTTTCAGAAATTCAGGCTGCTGCTGTTTGGTGGTGGTGTAAAAGTGTGGTGAATATTGTCTTGGCATATACTGAGTCCACATCACAAACATCTTTTGAGTGTGTATTGTTCCTAACCATGTGCATCCCTTCACAGTCACAATTTACCCATGTACCAGTGGCTACTCCCAGCATAATAAAGAAAGTACTCACCGAGAAAACTCCTTCCAAAAACATGGCAATTAATTCAGTACTTCAGTGGTCTTCACAATCACCATTTCAAAATTTCAGAATGGATGTCTGCAAAGTGGATGTGTAGCCAACATGTCATGTCTACATAAACCAGAACCTCTAAGTTCTTGCTGAATCTTTCGCACCGGAGGAACTTTTTAAGAGTAGAACTGTGCCCCACTGCGGTCTTAGAACGGAGTATATAGGAACTACTTTAGGTCCTACTTAAAGGGTACATTGTTACGTTTACAGCATTTAGCAGACTCCCTTATCCAGAGCGCCTTACAATTGATGCAATCTTACAATCCAAGCAATTGCTCAAGGAGCCAACAGTGGCAGAGGTGGGATTTGAACCCTGGACCTTTCAGTCCATAGTCCAGTACCTTAACCGCTAGGACCACAGGTAGAGTCTTTCCTTAGCGCACGCTGTGTGATGCAAATTTGCAGTGATTGGTCCAGATGTAGTGACGCAAGTACATTGTGACTGATCTTGAGCTCAACTGCCACGTTTAAATATACTTGTTTGCTTTTAGCTGAATAAAAAAAAACTAATCTTAGCGCCGAGAATGAATATATAACACCGACTAATGGACCGACAGTGAGGTCCAGGCTTTACTGAGCCTAGATGCGACGGAAGATGTACAACGTGATTTTGAGTCGTCCATGTGAAACTCGCACGGCTCACGTCACTTTAGAGTTCCTACAGCCAGTGCGAATGCGAACCAAAAAAAGCCCGGGAACCACATAGTTCTCAGAGGGGCTCCACAGGGGTTAGTTCCTCCAAACTTAGTTCCTAATTTGTTTGGTGTGAAAGCAGCTAATGCCGCAAAAGAATAAGAGCTGCTCTGATAGAAAATGGGTCCCTACCCAGTCTTAGGGCCCTGGATTCATGTTCATAATAAAACTGGCACAGGGACATTTTGGTTACAGTACCAGATCAGAATCACCCTAGGTGTCCTAACTAGAATGGATACATGAAACTGAGAAACCAGTTTTAGAACGAGTTTGGGCTACCATGTTCATTGTAATTTCTTATTAGCCCATAAATACGTTTCAGTGGTACATAAATTTAACTTGGACGATAAAGATGATGGTCTTCTCAGTAACGAAAACTGACTGACTTGGTTCAAGGACCTGCAAATGTCCTTCCATTACCATTAACACCAGAACTATCTAAACCATAACAAAGTACATGTACAGCACTATGATCTAATCTAGAACTAGCGTGGACTGATTTGTGCACACCCTGACATACTGTAATAACACCAAACACAGTGTCCAACCACAGATGTCACAAAAACATCTTTCAGGCCACTTGGATGGAGTCTAGTCATGCAGGCACAATTGGTTGTGTCTGAGGGAGGAGGGCCGGACAGAGGATTGTCCTCTGGCACCCCTGAACTCCGGCCAGCCCAGTGAAGGACTGGTGTCCAGTCCTGGGTTCATTTACACGTGCACCCCATAATAGCCCCCAAAACTGACCCCTTAGTCACAGAACCTGTTTAATATGACCAACATTGTTATCAATACACAATGTGTCTAATGAACTAACATCCCTGTCAACTTACTGTGCAACAAGTCTGCTAACACAACTGCTTGGACGCAATCTGTTCACTTTAGCAGCAGCTGTTCTGAGTTTCTGAGTGTTGAGAGGCATGACGTTCTGTAAAAACATACTTTATCCCTGTGATGCTGGACTTCTGGGACACCCTGTACATCATGGGCGGTAGAAACTTTGGCAAAAACTTCGCACCGTGTCGTTACAGTTCACCATTTAGGGGTTTTCCATCTTACCTTACAAGGGAAGGGCAGCGTCGAGGCCACCTTCTCCATGGCCAGGTTCCTGATGCTCGGGGTGAGCGGCCCGCGGCATGTCGGGCAGCAGCTCAGCTTCTGTCGGCATTGGTTGCATACCAGATGTCCGGCCTGACACTGTAAGATCGGCGGCAGCACGTAGTCAAAACAGACAGGACACTCGAAGAGCGCCGTGAGCTCCGCAGACTGTCCGGGCAGAGCAGACTGCGGTAAGGCCACGGCGGCCACCGCGGGAACGGAGCCGGGAATCGAGCCCGACACTCCGCCTGCTGCTGCGGCCGCCGCTACCGCCGCTGCTCCTGCTGCTCCTCCTCCTGCCGAGCCTCCGTGTTTGTTTCCTCCCGCTTTACCGGCCCCGAGTCCCCCCGCCGCACCACCCGCTGACGACGGACGGCTCATGGCGAAGCGGCTAAAATATAGCAGATGGTAACAAAAACGCGGGTTCAACACATAGAAGCCGTGTGTGACTACGGTCGAGCCGGTAGCGTACGGACTCTGCTCCGAAAAGTCCCCCCAAACCCCCACCTGAGCAACATGGCCGCCACGGTTTGAGAGCAACCAGGAACGCCATTTGACGCGCCTGTCGTGACGGAGCTGGGTTCAGCCAATCAGAAGCTGACTCGCCGAGCTTACGTAACGGCAAAGTGCGTGTATGTACGTGTGTAATGTATGTACTGTATACACACGAGACATGTAGTAATAAATCCTCCTGAGACCTGAGCTACACTGTTGCATTTAAATATTGTGTCTATTTACAACTGGTGGTATATTATCTCTAGAAACTTTAAATAGTTTGAAGGAAACTGTTATAACCGTAGAGGCGGAAATGAATTCAAACAGGAAATAGCTAGGGTACAACCTCGCGAAGTATGACGAGCTCCAATTGGTTCACCTACACTCACTGGCCACTTTACTAGGTGCACCTCCTTGTTTATACCTTTCATTTTCTATTTATCATCTCCACTTACCATATAGAACTTTGCATAGCACGTTGTAGATCTACAATTAGAGCCTGTAGTCCAACTGTTTCTCTACATACCTTGTTAGTCCCAATTACTCTGTTCTCCAACGATCAGGACCACCACAGATCAGGTGCTGTTTGGGTGGTGGATCATTCTCAGCACTGAGTAGTCCACCAACAAAAACTGTCCAGTCACCAGCATCCTGTAGGCAGGGTCCTATGAGCACTGATGAAGGACTAGAGGATGACTAACACAAATTGTTGCTGCTGTCTCTGACTTTACATCTACTAGGGGGATCAATATGGCACTGTAGATGTATGTAACAGAGTGCACTGTCAGTGAACACAGTGTTTAAAAACTCCAGCCGCACTGCTGTGTTTGATCCACTTGTAAAAACAAAACACACTCACACACCACCACATTGGTGTCACTGCAGTGGTGAGAATGATCCACCACCCAAATAGTAACTAATCTGTGGTGATCCTATGGGGGTCATGACCATTAGAAAAGCAGAGTACAGCGGTCTGACAAAGTATTTAGAGAAAGAGATGGTCTACAGAACTACAAAGTGCAGCTGTATGGTAAGTGAAGCTGATAAAATGGATAAGTGTAGAAACAGGGTGGTGTACTTAAGAAATTGGCCAGTGAGCGTATACTCAGTGGGTATTTCAGATTCAGCTGCCCTACACAAGTGCACTTTATATGGCTGTATCCCATCTGTTGCTGTTTACCAGCTACATATCCATCAGCAGAAAGACATTACAAGAGCACCACTGACTAATATAATTCAGTGGTGGATCATTCACAGCATGCCACTGACAAGGTATATGTTGTCCCAGTAGAAGCTCTGATTTTTATACATCTTTAAATATAACTTGGAGATTACTGAGAATAGTCCACCAACCAAAAATATCCAGCAGGGTTGAATAAACATGACTTCTGATAAAAGTGCCTGTTAAATCATTATGTCATCAATTGTTGATGTTAACACACGTTTTGCAGTAAAAACAGGAATTGGTAACAAGCAGTGATATGGTGTGTGTTAGGGGGGTAGTGCCTATCCGAGAGAACACTGTGTTCACATGTTTGCATGAGGTTGTGAAACTAAGAGAATGTCTTAGGGGAAAATCATTGTTAAGTACACAGCCATAGTAGGGTCCCTGGACAAAAATAGTCACCTTGCATGTTTAAGGGGGTAGTCACCGCCGGCTTTTCTGGGTTCGAGCTCATCTGAGATGGACTGACGCTAAGTGGAAAAGTGTCCTGTGGTCTGACGAGCCACATTTCAAATTGATTTCAGAAATCATGGACGTCGTGTCCTCCGGGCCAAAGATTGTTATCAATGCTAAGTTCAAAAGCCAGCATCTCTGATGGTATGGGTGTGTGTTAGTGCCCATGACATGGGTAACTTGTACATCTGTGAAGGCACCATGAATGCTGAAAGGTACATACAGGTTTTGGAGCAACATATGCTGCCATCCAAGCAGCGTCTATTTCAGGGACGTCCTTGCTTATTTCAGCAAGACAATGCCAAGCCACATTCTGCATGTGTTACAACAGCATGGCTTCATAGTAAGAGTGCGGGTACTAGACTGGCCTGCCTGCAGTCCAGACCTGTCTCCCATTGAAAATGTGTGGCTCATTATGAAGCGCAAAATACGACAACGGAGACCCCGGACTGTTGAGCAACTGAAGTTGTACATCAAGCAAGAATGGGAAAGAATTCCAGCTACAAAGCTTCAACAATTAGTGTCCTCAGTTCCCAAATGCTTATTGAGTGTTAAAAGGAAAGGTGATGTAACACAGTGGTAAACATGCTCCTGTCCCAGCTGTTTTGGACAGTGTTGCAGGCATAACATTCAAAATGAGTGAATATTTGCAAAAACCAATAAAGTTTATCCGTTTGAACATTAAATATCTTGTCTTTGTAGTGTATTCAGTTGAATATAGGTTGAAAAGGATTTGCAAATAATCGTATTCTGTTTTTATTTGTGTTTTACACAATGTCCCAACTTCATTAGAATTGAGGTTGTACTATAAAGTCCGTTTTGGTCATGACTTTTGCAGTCTACACAGTGTTCTACATAGCATGTAGAGAACAATTTGGGAGTCCACCATCAGGAGAATACCAAACAACAATAATGTGCATTGCCGGGCCACAAGGAGAAAGCCAGTACTCTCAAAAACAGACTTGGCTGCCTGACTGCAACTCGCCTAAGATCACCTTAACAAGTCAGAAGGCTTTTGGGAAAACACTTTGTGGACTAATCAGACCAAAAATGTATGATCATGATATGGGCTGGTTTTGCTGCATTTTGGCCAGTACAGCTTGCCAATATTGCTGGAACAATTGATTCTGAATTATAAAAGCAAGTTCTAAAGGAAAATATCAGGACATCTGTTTGTGAACTGAATCTCAAGAAAAAGTGGGTTATGCAGCATGACAACAATCCTAAGCACACATGTTGTTCGGTCAAAGAATGGTTCAAGAGGAATAAAGCTCATGTTTTGGAATGGCCAAGTCAAAATCCTGACTTTAACCCAATAGAAATGTTGAGGAAGTTGATGTATGTAATTGCAGAACTAAGAAGTGCTTCAGTACAGTAAATGGAACTGATAGAATGTACAATATGTGTAGAAACAGTGAGATGTACCTAATAAACTCAGAAGTGAGCGTATCTTTCCCTGTAAAATTGAACTGCATGCATTTCAAACAGGCCTAAACCAAATCGAACTAATTCAATAACATATGTTCTACGCTGGATGGCGCTGTTCATCAATAAACATATAGAAATCGCACTAGTGGGTGTTGTATGCTCGTGTTTCTGAATTAAATAAAATTGCATTGTTTGCAGTTTAAAGTTATTTTTACCCAGTGCTCACGTCTATAATCCACGTAAAATCCAGATATTTTTCTTAAATAAAATAAGGAACAATTAATCATGTTTGATACAACCATGAGCGAGTGCTAATCGTTCAGAGAATATGACAAAGAATGTAAACTCAATGATATAATTAAGATATGAATTATTCATTTGAGTGAATATAAACGATGTTGGTAAAAAGCCCGCCGAAAAGCGATGTTTGCGATTCTGTAGCAAGAGCTGGGACCCCAAAAAAGAGAACAAATCTCAATTTTAGCCGGTCTATGGACGAATGTGAAGCTTTTGAGTCAGTTACAGACAGTAACACAATGATTAAGTACAAAGAACTCAATTTGGTTTCTTTTATACTATACGCAAGCATAACATGTCAAAACATAAATCCTTGGATTAAAATAATACTGCTGTTTATTCGTGTTTAATTGAGTGTAAATCTCTCTTATGAGTCGATAATAACAAAAGAGTCGATTCTCCTATCCTCGGCTACAACGTTTGTGTGGAATCGATTCAGTGAAACGGGATTACGATGAAGTTCTCTCACAGATAAAACACAGTAGATACTTTACACCTAGGGAAAAGGGTATATGTTTTTCTTCTTGTTAACTTCAAATACCAAAGAAAATGACATATTAAAAACAATAAGCGTCTATTTAACTCACCGTTAAATATACTGCATAGATTTTGATTTGGGGTTGGCGTTTAGCATCACATTTTAGTGTAAATAATGGTGGAAAGTTAAATGATTAACTTTAATTGTGTACCCTCGATTATGCGTAAAATTGATTCGGTTCGATTTCGTTGCACTATTGTACCGTTTTAATTCACTTTCCTGTTTTAGTTTTAGAGATCGAAAAGTAGAATTGACTCTTGGAACCGACTCTTTTGTGTGTCAACATCTGGATTCAGAATCGGAATCGACTCTAATTGTTTGATTCAAACAACCTTGACTGAAGCTTCAGGGCGGGAGAGTCACTCAGGGTTAGACTATTCCGCCGTGGGGGGGACGGGGGAGGACACATATACACACACACATACAGACACACACAGATACACACACACTCAGTGCCAACCCGGCGACGAGGTCGGGCCTGCGGTGCCCAGCTGCAAGCCAGGATATAAAAGACACGATGGAGCTGGAAAACATCGTTGCCAACACCGTCCTGCTGAAGGCGAGGGAAGGTATGAACGTTACAGCCATTGTGGCCAGTCCACTGGACGCTCGTAACGCGGAGGGGGGATTTCCCGAGGAAACCCAGCTTCCAAACGACACGGATTATAACATATGCAGTGATTGTTCTCTTTTGGGACAGTTATCGGGCTGTAGAATGTCATTTTGTGTCTGTTCTCGCGAAATGCTAGCACGCTTGGCCTTGGCAATGGACTAGGAAAGATAATATATTGCTTATGCTAAGTCCGAGAGCGCGTACTACCGTACTAAACAGTATGCAAAAATAGTACGCTACCTAATGCTTTGGTACACTATTTAGTACTGTAGTATGAGGCGTCGGACGTGGCCGCTGTCAATCAGAAATCAGCGCCGCGAAATGTCATACTAAAAGCAAGATAAACAATGATGGATGATCGCGATGACCCTTGTGCGCTTAAACTGGCAGTCGGGTGAATAGAATCGATTTAGAAACATTTTCGAAATGCATATGTGTTCGCGTTCAGGGCTAGATCTACAGTGGGAGGATTAAGGAGCATCTGTATTGTGTGGATTTTGGCTATGGTCCTTATTAGCAGGTGTAAGGATCAGTGGATGATGTTCATGTTGCCAGTTCTGCTCTTTCAAAATACTACAGTGTTACTCAATGTAGATTGCAGTTGCAGGTCGTAGGAATTTCTTTCCCCAGGCCTGAATATGTCGTGACATTTCGTCTTTGGTTGATTAGATCACCCGTAGGTCGGTTATTTGATGATGCGCTTTTGTGATCATAGCCCTGTGTCATGTTATAGTAGCCGGTAATAGTGCATGCACTGACAACGAATTAGCTGAATAGCTTATTGTAAGCAGGTTGTGTGGATTTAAGTACAGACAGTTCATTGTCACTTCCTGCTTTCAGAAGTGGTGTGGTGTGTGTGTGTGTTCCCCCCTTCATCTGCTTGCATCACATCCTCTTATCGTCCAAGTTTGCAGAGCGCAGGCTACAACCGAAATCAACAGTAGTATGTTCATGGACGTAGCCCATAACTCGCTAGGTGCAACCTGAGGTCCTAGGAGAACCCCTCCTTTTGATCTTTAAACCCTCATCTTTCGACAGAGCCATGGACACTCCACTTTGTCAGGTTTCCATTGCCTAAAAAGTGGGAATCCTTTAATGAAGCTCTGTTGTTCAGTACCATCACCAGTAGAGTGCTTTTGAAGAGCTTTTTCCACGATATATTTTGCGAAGACAAAAGGTCATTTGGCTGACTGTCCCGTGCTATGTGTTTGAACCAGTCTTTTGTTGGATCCAACTTTCTACCTTGCATAAGCAGTCGGTTCATATGTCATCTGCATCATTGTGCACTTTCCATGGTGGTGTGTTGATGGTATCCTTACTAGTATTGAATTGCAAACGCTGCAGAATGAGCATGGCTTTTTTCTGGCATACCTCTTGCACAAAGTTTGTCTTGATCATCACCTGTATAGACTAAGAACTTGGTGATACAATCTGCCTTGCACAGCCTTGTCAAGACAGATCACCTCAAGTATAGCCTGCATTATTTTGACCCCAAATATTGATGCTTGCCATGGTTTATGAGTTCTCTGACTCATAAACACCCACAAAACACTTATCAGGAAAACTCAGGTGCTTACGACACAATATCAAAACATACAGCAGGCGTCTGTCATAATGCAAAAGCCAACGACACAATAAGAATGAACAAAAATATATTATAATCCCTCCTTCCTCGAATATGCATATACTGCTCCTAACCTTTGTTACTGCTTTCCATTTACCAGCATGTGTTGTATATTTTCTTATTAGATCCCAAGTATTTTCTCTCTAATACGACAACCCATTTACACTACGTTGTTTCATGTGTCTGGAGTATTCAGAGAGGGATATGCCACGTAAAAATGCGTATGGAAATGCACCCAAGATGCGTCTATGTTCATTTTGGATCTGATTTCTCAACCCACTTCAGCAAGTGTCTCCAAGACGCATCTCCGTTCCAAAACCCCACCCAATATTGCGTGACATAGCACACATGGTCCATGGTGTCCATCCCTGTATGGCCAATCAGTCATGGAGGATGTGTATAGAATTTTTAATACCAATTAGGATAGATACCAGTATCCAGAATAAACCAGAAAATATGTATTGAGTAGTAGTAGTGGTAGTGCTTACTGTGACTATATTCTTAACAGCCGTCTTCTTCTAAGTGTTAACTCTTGAAGATGGTGGCTCCCTCTCAGCTTAAGGAAACTCAAGAGATCATGGAAAATTTTGACCTTTAATGAGGCGACCATCTTTTGCAAATAAAATCTGTAAAAACACACAAAGGTCCAGTGTCATGAGCTCAAATACATATTACCTGGGAAACAGAATTTGGATTTCAATCTGGCTGACTGGAGATGCATTCAACTAAGAGTAAAATGCATGTGTTTATAAGCATATACAGGCTACGATCTACATACAATACACCAGTGGCGTGCGGTCAGGCCCTTCTAACCCTTCTGAGAAGGATTAGTACGTTATGAGTACGTTATGTAAATTGTTATGTAAATATTTGTTTCATGAATAAATTCAAATCAAGAACATCATCCAATTCAAAACGCTACTACGTTTTCCTGGTTGCTAGAGGACGCATATCTGACTGAGAGTTCTAGTAACCAATCAAAACTGCTCGTTAGAATGGCTTCTGTCTACGTGTCTGGGTGACCCTTCTGATGTATTTTCAAGGGTTCAATAATCAGAATCTATTAGCAAACGGACAAGATATCTGACCAATGACATTTATGATTTTCACAACAGGGGACTGTGGTAGCCTAGTGGTTAAAGTACTGGACTCTGGACCAGAAGGTCCAGGGTTCAAATCCCACCTCTGCCAAGCTGCCACTGTTGGGTCCTTGAGCAAGACCCTTAACCCACAATTGCTTGGATTGTAAAACTGTACCAATTGTAAGTCGCTCTGGATAAGGGCGTCTGCTAAATGCTGTAAATGTAAATGTAGTAATAGAACATTTTCTGGCAAAGGACTGGAGGATGGACTTCATCTTCTAATAAGCCAAACAGACTGGTAAGTTTGGTGTTTCCTTAATGTATTGGCTGCCCTGGCAGAAATGAATGATCCTACTTTTGCTGAAAGGCTGTACATGTAAGATTCGTAGATTATTTTCGGAACGTGCTCTTTTGTTTTTATACTTGTATTTCTGGGCTGGGGATCTGTGTTTTGAATCCATGGAATAATTTAAAGTCAAGCCTAAGATTATGGGATAATACTGTGCATTAACAATTAAATAATCAAATTCTTCATTTTCTTGAATAGATACTAAGTTTCATATTCGACAGCCGGTTAATGTTTAATTCCAGGCTTGCCAGATCCCATAAGAGAATCCCTTATGAGGTTAATGTAAATAAACCCAAAAGAAGCGAAATCTTTAAGAATCGGTGGACCTGGCAACCGGGTTTTTCCACTAGCTGCTCCACTCTGAGATAAAATCCACCTCTCTTTATCGGTTTGCTTAATCTGATTTCAAGATCGGCGTACGCTGTGTACATGACCACACGAATAATCAGATAACTGCAGGAATCCATGATCTGATGTGCATGTACATGCATGCTGTGTATGTGTATGTGTTCTGAGGTGGGGTGGTTTTGGGGGCTAGGACTTTCCTGCT
Source organism: Ancistrus triradiatus (assembly GCA_025084515.1). Lineage (NCBI taxonomy): Eukaryota > Metazoa > Chordata > Actinopteri > Siluriformes > Loricariidae > Ancistrus > Ancistrus triradiatus. The sequence continues at coordinate 18,901 of JAJAGP010000142.1, read as the reverse complement.
TAGACTCAGGATCCTAGAGTGACTGTATATCGGACTACTTAATGCCGATGTGCATATTTCACATTTTATTTGAACTATGACTCCATGACTTTAGTTTCGTTCTTAGATTTATCATCTACGCCGCCCAAGGAGGTTGGGTCCCTTTTTGAGTCTTGGTCCTCCCAAGGTTCCTTCCACATAACACTTAGGGAGTTTTTACTTGCCTCTGTCGCCCTAGGCTTGCTCAATTTGGGATTGGACATAGTTATTAGGAGATAATCTAAACTTGTAAAATTGCTTTGAGATAATGCTCTATTGTAAAAAGTGCTATATAAATAGATCTGGGGGGTTGATGGGGTTACAAAAGGGGTACCCACTTGATGCACTGCAATACTCATACAAAGACCAAGTGTTCATGGCTCAGAATCATAGAATCATAGAATGTAATTTCCCAGTGAATACTTTGTTAAAGCAATAGTTTTTAGGCCAAACTCCGTGTGTTTGTGGTTTAGCTTAATCACACACAAATTCAGAGGGAATCCAACTTTTACAAAGTGTTAAGTGTATCTGATGTAAGTGTTCGGTTTAGGAACTCTTAAGTGATCGTCCAGTACTTTATGGATTTTAATCAAATCCTGCCCTTGCCATTGAGATGATGTTTGCAAGGGCTTTGTTCTGCACTGTTAATGCTGGAACTGTTGTCATGCTATATGATTATCCACCACAAACACTGCCCCATACTGATGCTGCCAGTGTATGGTTCTATATATTACCCAACCATTCTTGCAAGCCCACCTCGGGTTTTGAACCCTGGTCTTCATAAACTGCAGTTTTCAACAGCTGGCTCTCACCTCCAAACCACAGGAGCTGCACCAGTCTGGTTTGCTGCGGTATAAATATGGTGGCACAGGGCAACTTACACATTCATTCATCAGCATGGGAAAGTTAGAGAATATACAAATGACATCAGACAGTGTGTCACCCCTTAAATAAATCAGGCAGTGACTCAGTAGCTACATGCGTCGAAATGTCCATATCCACTGTCGCTCAAAGGCCCAACAATGAGTGTGTTTACATGCTCTTAATAATCCGATAACTGCAGAAAATCCGAAGCCGTGACCTGACTCTCAAACCTCTGATCTGTAGTCCAATACCTTATTCACTGTGAAACGGCAAATGAGGCTCTTACTGTTCAAGTTTGAAATATCTGTAGCTTTGAGAGCATGTACCATTTCTGAAATAGTACTGTGCCCCTTGTGAGAAACAAACTCCGTCAGATTGTGAGACCGTGCTACCTACTCTGCTAAAGGGCCTACAAGCATGCAAACAAACCGAGCGGCATTGACCCTGTCTGGGCGAAGTCAGAAGTGTGTTTTGCCCACAAACATGGTGAGCAGGATGGTTATGTGTAGATTACTACACACAATAAACATTTGACTGCTCTAACTGAAAGCAAAACAGGAATTGCCTGCAGTTAGCTTAGCAGCTATGCTAGCACCCTGAGTTAATCAATAGAGTAAGTGTTTTGCTTTTACTTTTCACTCTCGAGCCAACACTCACTAAATTACAGAGATTTTCCAACACTTAAAGCCTTTCAGTGCTCATAAAATAAACTTGTGTTAATGAGTTTGGCCAACTGTAGGTTAATTTAAGTGTTTTAAACATTGACTTACTTATAAGATAAGAGATAAGATAAGCTATCTTTATTGTCATTGTATGAGATGATGTTTGAAGCAAGTCTATAGATGAAAAAGTATAAAAGTTAAGCAAGCATCAGTGGAAAATACACACTATGTACAAATAGGTGTGTGTGTGTGTGTATGTATATATATATGTGTATGTATGTATGTATGTATGTATGTATGTATATATATGTGTATGTATGTATGTATATATATGTATGTATATATATATATATATATGTGTATGTATGTATGTATGTATGTATGTGTATATATATATATATATATATATATATATATATATATATATA